>BQKN01066215.1:390551-409840 GCA_022839385.1 Asparagus kiusianus
CTTCCGGTGATGGTGGCTAATATTCACCGAGGACTTCGACAGCTTTCTAGTGCCTTCACACGGAAGGAGACCGATTTGCCAGGTCAGATTCCCACTCTTAAGGTGGAGCTTCCGTACGCTTATCTGATGGCCTGGTTCGTCCTCCACCGCTCGGATATGATGTCGGTGCCGAACGCCACAGACCACTCTGTTCCCCTGCTACAGTTGCTTGAGAATGGCAGGTGGGAGGGCCGCGGATTTTCTGATGTCAGACAGCAGCTGCAGGTCCACAAGTGTTGGGCATTCTCCACTTGTTTTCCGCAGTTCTCCGGCCGATACGGCGAGTGCTTGATAGATGATGAGAGGCCGAGAGAGTATCGGACTCACTTAGACATTGGCTGCTTCAATTGGCTGGTGAACATTAGGCCTGGCTATCTGACTTTTCGGGTGAGGGATCAGTGCTTCATAGAGCCATATCTACCCTGCCGATTCGCTCGCCAGTTTGGCTATGATCAGCTTTACGTCGGGAATCCTCGTCAGCAGCTTCGGACCCATAGTGGTTTGGTAGATGGTCTTCGTGCATGGTTGTGGACCGTGACTGGCTGTACCAGTGCTAAGTTCAGCCTCCCGAGTATTGATCGGCAGTTGAGCCTCACTTTCTTGAGCTGCAAGTGGTTACTAGCAGCTAACAAGACTATCCCCGTGAAGCCGATTGCAGAGATAGAGGCTGAGGAGGCTTCTCAGCTTGATTCCCTTAGGATTCGGGAGAACGCTCGGGCATAGAGGACGCGGAATAAGACTCGCCGGATTGATGAAGAGGGCCAGAGGACATTCCATTCCACAGACGAGGCTTCAGGCGGGGATCCCGAAGATTACGATGACTTTTCCGAGCAAGGTTTGCAATTCATCTTTTCCTTCTATCTTCCAGAAGTATTGAAACTGACTATGGTTTGATGTTTCAGGGACCACAGTTAATCAGGATGAAGAGTTCCGTCCTCCTCCCCAGGTGAGACCTTCGATCCCCATTGCTAGGCGGAAGAGATTGGCCCGCAAACCTCGTGTAGCTTCACGAGCATCTGACATGGATCTGGCTGGTGATGATCCTGCTAGTGACGGAGGTAACATCTATCCTGAAAACCATTCCCTTGGTTATTCAGCACATTGCCTTATGCTTTTCCATCTCTATATAGGAGTGCGTGGGGAGAATGAGATGAGTCCCGATCCTATTCCCGTATCTCCCGATGAGTCTGACCCACTACCCCCTGTAGAGAGGCCTACAGGGGTTGCTGACATTAGAGAGGAGGTCAATGTAGGACCTGATTCCGTGAATCAAGGTACATCTAACACTGACAACGTATTTCTTTAGATAACACACAAATGAATTTATGTATCCTCTAACTGTCCTTTACTTCTTGCTCCTTCAGATAACTTGCAGGAGGCGAATCTTGGAAATGAAGAGGTTAATGCACCCGTGAAAGGTAACTCATTTCCATTAGTTGTAGTCTCTTCATTTCTTTTGGCACTTATATTCTTTTATGTCAGATTTCTCCATCGATGATTTTGACGAGGGAAGCCTATTTGCGGACACTCCTATGATGCACTACATATATAGCTCTCCTCAGATTGATGACCAGTTACCTGGGAATATGTTTTCTGAGTCCACCTTCACTAACAATCCCGAGGATGGTTCTTTTGAAGGTATATGCCTCTTTCTGAGTCGATTACAGGACTAGCCAATTTTGACTAATACAGCTATAATGTAATGCCTTTGCGAATTTTGAATTTGACAGGAGCTTTTGTTGAGAGAGACCCTGTTGAGCCGGCTGCGAGACCAACTGCACCAGTTGATGCATCCACAGCGGTTACATCTTCACCACCCCCAGCGGCTCAAGGGGAAGAAGGTATAAGTCAACTCATTGAAGAGTGCTATTCCTTTTTCTTATTAAGACTTTTGACGGACTTCTCCCTTTTTTGTGTAGGGCGTTCTTCTCGTCTTCATGTCCTAGTGAAGGAGTTGCTATCTGACGACGATCCTGACAAGGTCGTCATCTGCATAGAAGTTCGCTCCTTCTTCTCCTTTGTGAATGCTATGATTGGCAAGCTCTTCCACGGCGGACTTTCACTTCACCAGTTTAAACCTCTCCTGAATTCCAGAGTTAATTTGATAAAGGAAGCAGGATATCCAGATTTGGCGAAGGCTATAGTTGACGATCTCGGCTGCCTAGAGCATGAGCTTCAGATGTTTCATGAGCTTCGAGATACCGGCGCCTCTTCATTTATTGTTGCTGAGCTAGAGACCTGTTTACAGTCACTGCGCGAGACTCAGATTCTTGCTAGTTTTGAGGTTCAGGTGCAGCGAGACCGAGTGGATCGAGTTGAGACCGGCCTTGCTACTAGATTATCTTCACTTGCCGAGCTCGATTCTTCTCTTATCTCTTGTGAAACCAAGATAGACCGGCTTGAAAGAGAACTCCGCGAAGAAAAGGAGACTTTGAGCATTCTTCAGATGACGAGAGCACAGGACCAACAGACCTGCACTGCTTTATCTGACGAGCTGACATCCTTAAAGCAGGAGCTGGTTGAGACAGAGGAGACTGCTGCGAAGACCTCTGCCGCTACCGAGGAGTCCATTAGAGCTGAGCTTAGTCAAGCTTATGATGATAAGCTGTCTAAGCTCAGCCAGCAGATTTTTAGCCACGGGCTTGATGTATAGTTTTGTTTGCTGTGTACTTTGACTTTTGACTCTCTTAGTGACACTGGTTTTCATCTTTATTTTTATTATGATTTGTCATTCCGTTTGAAATGTTAACCATAATACTCATAGGATTTTTGGCAAACCCTCAGCCATCAACGGGTTTGATGAGCCTTTACCGACTACCGTTTGAGTCGGGCTAGCATGCGAATTGTTTAAATCCGCTCGCATGTAACGTTGCGCTCAGAGATTGAATTCTCCGAGACTTCGTGCTATGATGTCGAATACATAGACTTCGCCATTGTTACGGGAATAGGCTACCCGGCGACACGTGTTAGGTGTTGACTTTAGGATTTTTGGCTAACCCCCAGCCTTCAACGGGTTTGATTAGCCTTTACCGACTACCGTTTGAGTCGGGCTAGCGTGCGAATTATTTAGATCCGTTCCGCACGTGACGTTAAGCTAAAAGAGTTAACTCTTTTAGTGCTACGATATTGAATACGTAGACTTCGTCTTTCTCCTGTGAAAAGACTAAACAGCAACGTGTATGAGACGTTGACTTAGGATTTTTGGCAAATCCTCAGCCTTTAACGGATTTGACGTGCTCTTACCGATTACCGTTTGAGTCGGGCTTACATGCAGATTATCTTAATCCGTTCCGCATGTGACGTTGTGCTAAAGGAATGAACTCCCTTAGACTTTGTGCTATAACTTTGAATATGTAGATTTCGCCATTGTTATGGGAATAGGCTACCCAGCAACATGTATTAGACGTTGGCTTATCCCCTACTTAGGTTTCGGTATAACATACCCCAGAGTCAGACTCCGGTGTCTTTTTCTACGGATAAAGACCAAACCGGCGACACGTGTTAGACGTCGACATATCCTTTCTTAGGATTCAGGATAAAATTCCCCATGCGTGTGAGGCATGGATTTCGGTGTTATTAATAACAACCTGCCACAATGTTGAATATGTGGACGAGTGTTCTTTTCAATGGCTAAGAACTAACCGGCCGCGCGTGTTAGGCGCGGACTTATCCTTACTTAGGTTTTAGGATAAAATACCCCAGAATCGAACTCTGGTGTCTTCTTCTGCGGAGAAAGACTAAACCGGCAGCGGGTGTTAGGCGCAGACTTATCCCTGCTTAGGATTCGGGATAAACTTCCTAGGATGAATCCTAAATTGATAAATTTCGAAAAAAGAGTTGGTGTGGGAAGGAAGAATTTTATATTCTATTCCCTGAACAAAGAAGGAAGAATTTTATATTCTATTCCTTGTTTCTGGAAAGGAAGAATTTTATATTCTATTTCCAGTGCAAGAAGGAAACTAGAAGTGGGATCTCCCCTCCGAGAATCCGGAAGATCTAGATAAACTTACCTTTTATAGGATTGGTTATCTGATCGAAAGATGAGTTCTTCGTTTATCGAAGTGAAATTTCTACTTCGGTTATAACCATGAGAAGGTTTAACCAAAGAGAAAGGAAAGGGAGTTCTTTCGTTTATCGAAAAGGGACTCCAAATCAAGAGTGGACCTTTTTGGTGGACTCACTGTCAATTGAAATTGATCAGTGAGGGATTTTGATGGTGAAAATGAACTTGGGTTATCCTCTGGAATATTAAGTATAATATTCTTCAAAGAACTTCTCGATAAACGAGTTGTCCTGAATGTACTAGGGATAGTACTTTTTCAAAAACTTCCCATTTATTGGCATTAATTGCCTGACACCCTCTAGAGAAATTAAGCGATAAGCACCGTTTGAATAGACTGTGTCTATTACAAATGGTCCTTCCCACTTAGGTTCGAATTTACCTTTCTTTTTGGAGGTGAGGATTATTGGTCGACGAGCAGCGAGGACCAGATCTCCTTCCTTGAAGCTTCTTTGGCGGACCCTTTTGTCAAAGGCTCTGGATATCCTGGCTTGATAGAACTCGATGTGTTGTTGAGCTTCCAAACGCCTTTCATCCAGCCTTTTGAGTTCTTCGAGATGCTTTTGATGCTGCTCTTCGGTCGTCATCTCCGTTGCGAGAGCGATCCGAAGTGAGGGAATTTGAATCTCCAGCTGTAGTACAGCTTCGCATCCATATACTAACGAATATGGGGTGGATGAGAGTTAGAATTTGACAATAAGAGCTTGAATGTGGATTTCTTATTCATCTCTTCTATAGTGACTGGGTTATCCTTAAGAATACCACCCGTGATATTCTTCCCGGAACTTCCCGATACATTAGTTATCCACCCTCAACTTTCCTTGCAACGCTGGGTTTGACTTTACACTCAGTTATATGACCGGGTTATCCTTGAGAATATAAAAATTCTCCAGGAACTTCCCGTCAACAGTAGGAAATAGTTTAGACTCATATACCTATTGGAGTGTAGGAAGGAGCAGTTTATACTCTTATACTTGTCGGAGTGGTGTTAGTCGTTCTCATTCGGTTTGTTTTACTATTGAGACGCCGGCTTCAACCAAGGCTTGTATCATATTTTTGAGGGTGTAGCAAGTCTCCGTGGAATGAAGAATCCTCCTATGGTACCCACAATATTTTGGATCTGAAATCCGGTTAGCTTCCTCCTGATCTCTGATAGGTGGGAGCTTGATTTTTTCATTTTCCAGAAGATATTTAAGGATGGCTGGAACATCATCGTCCTTGAAGGAGTATCGTTGCATCTGAAGCGACTGTTGTGGCGATCGCTCCCGTAGTTGTCGTTGTGATGTTTGGTCAGTAGCGAACCTGGGTATGGACTCTGGTTGGCTTTCCTTAACTCTCTTTCTTTTGGGATAGCGTCTAGTCGAGGTGGTGACAGACTCGATTTCCTTCTGCTTTTTGTCTTCATCTCCATCTCTCTTTGAGTGATGGTGAGAAGAAGGAATTGGGCTACCCCCAGCGTCATTGAAGGGTGTGGTCATATCACCCCCAGCGTTACCGAGGGGTGAATCAGTCTTGATCACCATATTCAGATTCGGACTGTTGTCACTTGTCCTGTGTGGAATAGGCGTGGCTGGTGTAGCGCAACATTTACACCTTTCAGCTTGCAACTTTCTTATTTGTCGCATAGCCAATTCCATCTTATCCTCAAATTCTTCTTTCTGCTTGATTAACGCTTCTTGAACTATTTGAGTGAGCTGGTCAGGACTAATGTTGAACGCATCCCTAGTATTCTTAGAAAGACGTGATAACTCGTGTAGAGTTACTTTTACTGGGATGTTAGCCAATTGGGTCATAACCTCGAAGTGGTAAGGAATGTTTGAATCTCTCGGTTTATCTCTTCCAATCTGCTGATTGACTCGAGACTGCCTCGGGTTTGGAACATCTTGGTGCAGGGGCTCCTGTCGGTTTCTTTCAGCAAATGCGGGGGAAGTTATGGTCATCCCTGCCTCAGCTAGTCGATCAGAGACATTTGGATACTTGAACCGATGTTCGTTCCCATTTCTGGTGGTTACAAAAGTTTCATGTTCATTGTCAGAAAATGAGAAAGCAGGAATTGCTTCGTCGTCTTCCTCTGGAATAGCAGAAATTCCATAACAGGATTTTCCCTTGCCTTTTGATTTCCTTTTGGATGATGATCCGACCCACTGTTCATCTTCAATGAGATCCGGATGAACCCAGAGGATTTCGCCGTTCGGGGTTGTGTGTGGCACAAGTCCCTTTTGGCGCTGTCCGTGCGGGTCGTCGTTCACCGTCTTCATCCCGACTTTGGTGATGCGTTTTGGCTCAAACCAAGTTGTAGGCACCGATCCAAAGCTGATTGACACCGCGTTTGCTCCTACATTCTTGGCAGGCTTCGGGGTTATAACACCCACATCAATTAATGCCTGGATCTTGTCCTTGAGTTGGTAGCATGACTTCGTTGGGTGGTGGACCGCTCTATGGTACGCGCAGTACTTCGGGTCCGTCACCTTGGTGGCTCCTTCATGATCTACGATCGCCGGCAACTGGATTTTGTTGTTCTCCAACAGGTACTTGAATATGCCGGGAACTTCATCATCTTTGAAGGAGTAGACTTTGGGAAACCTCGGCTCCGAAGACTTTTGCTTCTGAGACCGTTGCTGCCAATGCGGCTGCGATTGTTATGGCGCTCGCTGCTGCTGCTGTTGCTGAGATTGTAATTGAAATGTCTGGTTAGCATCAACAGCATTAACATGAGCTTTACCTTTCCCTTTCTGGTTGAAGTTCTGCTTCGGAGGATTAGTAGCCGGTTGGCCTCTCTCCGCCTTCTTTCTTCTGAGGAATCGCTCAGCTTGCTCTCCTCGAACCTTCAAATCCTTCCAGGTCTTGGATGGTGCTGTGCCCATTGCTTCCAACACATCCAGCGAAAGGTTGTTGTGGCAGGTCTGGAGGATGAATTCCTCAGTGATCGGGTCCCGGCAATTCATCGCCTTGTTCCGGAACCTTTTGACGAAGGTGTCGACTAGCTCCCCGTCCTTCTGCTTCTCATCGAGCAACGATCCGATAGAGATTTCGGTGTCGTCGTCGAAGAAATTCACGAGGAACTTAGTCTCCATATCATCCCAGCTGTTTATGCTTCCTGGCTTGAGGCGACGATACCAATCGAAGGCAGCTCCGCGAAGAGTGCCGACGAATGACCGCACCATCAGAGGCTCATTACCAGAGATGACTCCCAAGTGCGATTTGAAATAAATCAAATGCTGAGTAGGTGAACCCATCCCATTAAACGGCGTAAAGTTAATTAGACTAAACTTTGCCGGATATGGGATTGATTCCCACTCTCTTGGGTACGGACAAGGAATACCCGTCTTTTTTGTCTCTTGAGCGGAAATCAACGTATTGATTTTGCTCTCGAGATTTTTGATCTTTAGGCTTTCACCTGCGTCTTCACTGGCGTTCTCGTTACCACCCCCTGCATTGATGGGAGGGTTGTTAGCATTGCGAACCTCATTTGTGTCCTCATCTTCCAGGTTGTTCTGGTTGGGACGACTTGGTTCGCCTTGTTGGTTCCTCAATGCTTGAAGCTGTTGGTCATGCATCTCTCTCATGTTCTACATAGCCATTTGCATTTCGAACCTAAAGGTCTCCTGTTGTTTGGCCATGGCATCTTCAAGCATCTTGGCCACTTGCTCCGCGCTTATCATAAACGCCTCACGGGATTGTCCTTCACTGGACACTGTATTATCAGACGCCACTGCTGAGCCGGCATCTGATTCTTCATCTCCCGAAGGTACTCTTTTTCGGACTCTACCATACGTCGCGCGAATGATAGCCCCGGATTGTAGACGAGTTACACGTCAGGGTATTTCTGGAACCGCCTCGGGGTTATCCTGAGCCGATGTTCCTGTGCTGGTCATATTTGCGGTGACCCTTGAATGCTCACCATCTTCGACCATCTTCCTTCTTCGTTGGAAACGCCTATGCCTTGGTTTTGGCGTTCCATTGCTGAGTCTTTCGAACACAGAGACTCTCTCAGGGACTGCCTTGACGCAGTTGCACTCAGAGAGTACCGCCCGAATGAGCTTCGAACAAGGACATTGCGTTTCGAGCCTTCGAGGGCTCCTCTTTCTGGTTTTACTCGTACCCCCGGCACGATAGTACAGCTCGTCTGTTTGAGTGGGGGAGCAACCTATCGTGCGTTGGCACGATCTCTCAGGTATAACGTTGTCGTCATCAGACGATAATGTTTCCTTCTGAGGATGAATTGTCTTCTTCGGACCATCCAGAGTCACACGCCTTGAAACGCGCCTTTGTGGGCGTGAATCTTCAGCGGGCTCTTGCACTTCGATGCGCAAAGTTGTGCGCTTGGGTGCCACAATTTTCTCCAAGTGTTGAGGGTTGCAGCGACCCCCAGCATGTTGCATTGTTTGGGACTTCTTCATTAGCCCCAAGCGTTCTTGGACTGAAGCTTTACCTCGTTCCTTCGGAAGTTGGCCGAGGCGCTCCAAAATAGACTTTCTCTTCTGGGATGGTCCTGCGGGATCTCCCTGAGCAATTGCAGAAATTACCGGCTGTTTGGATTGATTTGTCGGGTGTTGAATCTTCGGAGGCTGCGGTTGTCGCTCCTTGGTCTGAACCGTTGCTTCAGACTTTGGCCTCCAAACCTTGCGAGTTGGTGGCGGCTTTTTGACCACCTCCTTCTGCAGCTTCCGACGGGCTTCTTCAGCTTTGGCCCGTGCTTGCGCCGATAACGCACGCCGTTTGCGGATGCGCTCCTCCAATGTCGAGCGATTCCGTTTGACACGGACCCACTCCATAGTCGATGGTTTGGAGGAACCACCCTTTATTTGCTGTTGAGGCTGTTTGCCTCGTTTATTCTTCAGATCCGCATGGTAGCGGACCCCGTCAACGGACTCCATGGCCTTGGCGAATTGCTTCGCGAGGCGTTGACGCTGCCTCTGGCGGGCTCTCTTAGAGAGAGTCACCATGCCTTCAATGGCGGATTTGACCTTCTTTGAGGTCGGTAGGGCCTCACTCAACGCAGCTTCGGCGTCGATTGGGGTGAGGTCGTCATTGGTGGCTTCAACTTCATCGCACCAACGGACTTTTCTCCTAGAGGAGAACTTCTGGTACTTCTTGGACTTGGGGGAGGAGGTAGATCCGGATGAGGACACGTACTCCTCGTACTTCTGCTGGTCGAATTCATACTCGACCTCCTCCACGACCGGGATCGAGATCCGCGGCTGCGACACTCCGATCTCGGCAGCGAGATCGGTGGCTCCCACTTTGGTCGCCAGATTGTTCGCGGGAAAAATCAAACTCTTCTTCATTGACGATGTCATTGCTATCTTAGTTAACAACTTTTTGCGTTTATAAAGATCCGGTCTTTTTATAAGAGCCGGTTATAATGAAAATCAAAGAAAACAAAGAAAAATTATAACTTTCCTTATTTAACGAACAGATCGCGAGCTCCTGTTATACGGTCACTCGCTTTGTGGGTTGTTTGCCTGTGCCGGGGTTGTTTGCCGTGGACCACCGCGCAATCTCGATCCGAACAGATCTACGTGGTATAACGGGTATTATCCCACCAAGGAGATAATAGCCGGGAGGGATCGTTTCACCAAGGAAACGACCGCTCGAATCTCGGGATCTAAGAACCAAGCTTAGATCCGGAGTAGAACTATGTAGATCTAAGGATTAGATCCCTTCGAACTCCTGCCTTGTTTGGTGCGGGTGCTCGCCAATAATCGAATCCGAGTGTCCAAGTCTTCAAGCCTTCACAATTCCGAGTTGAGATGACAATCCGGCAGAGTTTCGGCTCTTCAGAAGTTCAGAAAAAAGCCCTCTCAAATGAACAACCACCCCCTCTATATATAGCCTCTCTGAACTGTGCCTGTGTGCACAAGAGAGAGGGGGGAGGGAGCCGGCCACCCTGAGGTGGCTCGGCTCATGCCGAGCCACCCTGGGGTGGCTCGGCTTGGGCCGAGTCACCCTGGGTTTGGCTCGGTTTCGGCCGAGTCCCCCAGGTGTGTTGGGTTTCATCGTTTTCTGATGTTTGGTTGTTTTCCCGTCTTTCGGTTCTGTCCGTGATTCGGTTGACTTGGTTCCTGATTTGGCAGTAAATCCGCCTCGGTGTTTGAGTTCGAATCCTCTCTTGGTTGGATGACTCGTTGACTCCCCGAACCATTGACTTGATTCTGCATACGAACGTATTCCGTTGTTTGCGTGTCTCGTCACCTCGAACGTCCGTTGATTTGTCGAATCATCGTGCCGAGCTATGTTAAGGGACCTATAGGCAATTTTATACGCCTACAATTGTGAGTACCTTACAAGAGTATCGTTATTTCATGTGTGTGTGTGTGTGTGTGTATATGTATATATATACCGATGATTTCACCATCACCACAACCAGCTATTGATAGAGCCACACAGCAGGAGGCTTACTTCCGTAAGAATAAGAAAGCCATCAGACACTGAGAGCACATAGTTTCAGGGTACACCGGATTCATGTGCAGCCTATAAATGGAAGAAATATGTAAAAATTTCTTAACGTTGACTCGGTACTAAAGCAGAGTTAGATATATTCAGCGTAGAGGATATCACCGGAGGATAGCACCGGAGTATGGCACCGACTTTAGATTTTCATTGGAACAGCGAATACCACTTATTTAGGAGAATTTTGTTTGCTTCTTTGACAAGCAGTAGAGCTAGTCCGATTAAAGCAGTGAGATATGCATGTAGTTAATTATGGAATCATGACCAGCATAGTGACAATGACAAGGGGAAAGAGACCTATTGTGGAATCTAAAGAGCCCCAACAGTGGGGTAAGGATTTTTACCACCAGTAACAAGGACATCATAAGAAGAGAACACAACCTACAACATGATTCGAGATCACGACAGCAACGCAAAATTCGGTGTACATGTTACAATTGTAACATGATCGGACATAGAGTGAAGGATTATCGCAGTACACCAGCAGGAGGCCAGCATGACAGAGGTCAGAGTCAATAGTCTCAGGGCCGCGGTAACGACCAGAAGCAGAAGATTTGAGGCACCTCCAGCCATCTCGAGGATTGAGGGGCCAGTAGGTCAGATTTGTACTATCTAGGAGATTCCTGAGGGACAGACAATCCATATGTACCACTGCCATCAGCGTAGCAATCGCCAACCACCAGTAGGGTTTATGCAGTCGTACCGCGTGATCATGGTGCGAGCGGAGCTTTCTTAGTGATTTCCTTTCCAGCTCAGATCTTGTTGATTCAGAAGCTTCGCATTCTTTTATCTATCATGATGTCATGATTAGACTTCAGCTTGTAGCATAGCCTTTAGGCGTTCTATTATCAGTTTCTACTCCTCTAGAAGAGGTGTCTCTCTTAGAGAGTATCTATAAGAGATGCGTCGTCAGTTTAGACGAGTCTGAGTTCATGGTCGATTTGATCATCCTGTGAATCTCCGAGTTTGATGTTATTCTTGGTATTGATTAGTTATCATCCTACCACGTTAGTATAGACTATTTTACAAAGATAGTCATCTTGTGAGCATTCGATGGGTTTGAATAGATAGTAGTAACCTCATAAGGTAATCATAATGCAGAGTCATTTCTGGCATACGTCAAGGAGGTGATGATATGGGATCAGGGTGCATATTTGAGCAAGACCAGAGTCGTCTCAGAGTATCAAGATGTCTTTTAGAACATACCTAGATTACCTCTAGTGAGAAAGGTCGATGTGACGCTCCAGGGTTCACACAATACTACAGTCTAAGATGAAACCCGGATTGTCAAACCTGCCAAGCACCAAACATCATGCTACGACATGTTTCACCATCACAGTTACTATCTCTCTAGTGGAATCAACAAATAGGTGAAGGTACAAAACAATTAAATACTAGAAGTAGTACAAAATCAGATATGCACAGAAGAAGTATATCAACAAATGAGTCCAACTGAAATAGAATGAAAAATATCTCTGAGTCTAAAATACATCTCAACACAATGAGTCAAATGATATCTCACTAAGGCACTCAGCCTCTACAAAATGAATACAACTCTAAATTCTGACAATAAACATAACTATATAGTGGAGCTTCAGCTACTAAAATTATGTGACGGCGACTATGCTAGAACTCCGTCATCCTGCAGCTCTCTGAAACTCTGATCGACCTGAAAGAGATAATTAAACAAAAAAGAATAACAACAAGAGCGTCAAAGCACTATAGCAAGATCACCTCCATCCACCCCCAGGGAAAGGGCTGCTAGATGAAGTGGAGGCTCTATCTATTAAGCATAGTCTACCTATATCATTTTTCCTGTATCTAATGGAGTAAATATTTAGACACCTACAAGACGAGACGTAGTACGTCGAGCAAAATAATCCAAACAAGGAAACCCTCATGTATATACCATATGTCTCAAGTTATAGACACCTAAACATTAACATCGAACTAGAGATAAACAATCTAAACGAATTAAATATTTAGAAACTCACAACACGAGACTGGTACGTTAATCCAAACAAGGAAACCCTCATGTATATACCATATGTCTCAAGTTATGAATCCCTAACTACCAAATTCCATCTCTATAAATGAGAACAACACTCGAAAGAAATATTCCAAGCCTCAACCATATAGAACCAATATCACAAATCTCAAACTACATTCTCAAGTAGTTGGCGCAATTATAAGAGAAAATCATCCAACTCAAAAATCACCATAGGTCATATCTTGTATGCCACAAATCAAAGAATGTACCCTACTCATGGGTAATCTAACATAGGAGTAACTACAACTGATAATATATATGTGTGCATCTCTTTATGCAATAGAGATACTCTTGTAATATTCTTACTCAATTTCTCTACGGTAATAGATTTTATCTCCCTATCCCGGATACATTGAATGACGATACTTTTGTAATTTCTTACTCAATCGCCCTGTGGAAATAGGTTTCATCTCTCTATCCCGAAAACATAATATGACGATACTTTTGTACTTTCTTACTCAATCGCCCTGCGAAAATAGGTTTTATCTCCCTATCCCGGAAACATAATATGACGATACTTTTGTAATTTCTTACTCAATCGCCCTGCGGAAATAGATTTCATCTCCCTATCCCGGAAACATAATATTTATTTACTCTTCGTATTTAGTATGTTAACACAACATAAATTAAGAGTATGTGTACATATCTCGGTGTGCGAGTCCATAACTAGTTTTCACCATCATCTCAGGTGTTAAACAACTAATAAATGTTGTAATATAATAGTACAAGGTCGAGAGACTCGCTCGAAGACCAAAACAATCGAACTAAACATGCACAAGCTCAAAAGAGGTTGGCGGTCGACCGCAATTATGCGGCGGTCGACCATGACAGGTTTTCAGAGTTTCCCAGGCTGCTTCCTGGAATGCGGTCGACCGCCATTTAGGCGTGGTCGACCATGGACAGATTTTCCAGACTGTGCAGGTTTCTACACTGTGTTGAATTCATGTCGATTTTTTATGATATAAACTAGTTTAAAACATGTGAAACTTGTATGAAAACATGACAACATCAGATACATACTTCTAGAAACAATCTCAATGTATATAGCATGAATATTTGCAACAAGAAACATGCTTAACCCTTAAACTTGCATAAAACATAAAACAAACTCTTGTGTTAATCAAATTAGGGTTTTTCCAACCTAATTACTCAAATTCTTCTATCTAAAGCATGGACTTTTAACATATTAAACATAAGCATGATTGCCAAACAACTTAAAATAGATATACATTCATTAAATCATATTTTTAACACTTAGGTATCACAAACCTAGGGGTTTTCTCATCTTTAATCCACAAGCAAACTCAATTAAAAGTCAAATTAGGGTTTAAACATGATTAGCACATGATTAACAAGATAAGAATGAATTTAAAAGCAACCCTAATGATTATGATCGTATTACTATTATAAATAGCAAGAAAAATATGTATATCTAACATTTATTTAAGATCTAACTATAAAAATCTAATCTTTTTCACATAAGATTAAGATCTAAGCATGTAAACACAAATTAAACTTCTAAGCTAGTTATTTAACTATGGGGATGAGTTTGGATGTAAGTGATCTTGCCTTAATCTCATGTGCAAGCCTCTGAAACAATCAGCAAGCAAACCACGAGCATGAACAACTCATTCTCCCTCGCCACACGTCGATGATCTCGCCCTCGTGCCGGTGTTTTGCTTCACAAAGCTCTCCGAACTCATAAGAAAAATATCTAGGGTTTTTGAGGGGAGAGGGTGATTGCTAGATTTCATAGATATGATAAAAAAGGAATTTTCTTGAAAAATACAGGTATTTATAGAGGTAAACCCGAAACAAACCTGTTTGACCCAAACCAGGAAACCTAGTCTGACTAGGAAAACAATCTTTGGTAATTTGACTGTAACTTTCACGTCCGACCTCGGAATGAGGTGATATAAGATTTTTTGGAAATTTGTTGAAGATACCTACAACTTTGATCTTTTACATGTTTCCAGATACTGATTGCATCGATGTGAAAATATAGAAACTCTCAACTAGTCATTATTCCCAGATTTTCACACTTTTGGCCTTTGTGCATATTTTGTGCATTTGCATACATATTTGCACAAATATACATTAATTTGATCTCAAATTAATTCTTATCATACTCAAATATCAAAATATGTTAATTTTCACTATATAACATATTTATCATTATTTATCATAAAATATTCAAATTTACGGGGTTTTACAGTCGAGTCTCACATCGAGTTGCAGCTGGGCACAATACTGATATCCTGACACCCTATCGTATGGCACCTGCTAAAATGAGAGAGCTACAGACTCAGCTAGATGATTTGTTAACTCAGGGTTTTATTTGCCAGAGTCATTTTCATGAGAGCACCAGTCCTCTTCGTGGAGAAGAAGGATGGTAGCATGCGATTATGTATAGATTATCGTGAGTTGAACAAGGTCACTTCCCAAATAAGATATCCACTATTAAGAATTTATGACTTGTTCGACTAACTGCAGGGAGCGCAACATTTCTCAAAGATTGATCTTCATTCTAGCTATTTTCAATTGCAAGTGCGGGAAATGGATATTCCCAAAACCGTCTTTCTGACTCGATATGGGTCTTTTGAGTTTCTTGTCATGTAATTTGGGCTGACCAATTCACCACGGTATTCATAGATTTGGTGAACCAGGTTTTTCGTCCATGTTTAGACCAGTTTGTGGTTGTTTTATCGACGACATCCTTATCTGTTTGAGATTGGAGGTAGAGCAAAAGCAACATCTTCGTTTGGCATTGCAGACTTTGCGGGAGCATCAATTAAACACCAAGTTCATCAAATGCTAGTTTTGGCAATCTGAGGTCAAATTTTTGGCCATGTTATCAGGAAGGAGGGCATTGCAATAGATCTAGCTAAAGTGAAAGCAATACTTGATAGGGAACCACCAAAGACAATTACAGAGGTTCGTAGTATCTTAGGTCTGACCAGCTATTATAGGAAGTCCATTCAGGACTTCTCAAAGATTGTGATGCCACTTAAACACCTTAACAAAGAAGAGTGTATCATTTGTTTGGGGGTACAGAGTGCTAGGATGCCTTTAAGACTTTAAAAGCTAAGTTGACTACATCTCCAGTATTAACTATTCTTAGGAGTGATAAGACATTTGTGGTCTACACGGATGCGTCGTTAGTGAGTCTAGGAGGTGTTTTGATGCAGACATAGAGAGTAGTGGCTTATATTTCGTGACAGTTGAGGACACATGAGCAGAATTATCCCACGCACGACTTAGAGCTAGCAACAGTGGTCTTCGCACTGAAGACACGTAGACATTACCTGTACGGTGTACAGTTTGAGATATTCATGGATCACCAGAGACAGTGATCATGGGTCAAATTTATCAAGGATTATGATTTTATGAGTCAGTATCGTCCAGTGAAGATGACTTATATAATAGAAACTTATATGAGGATATTCATTCAGGAGATCGTGAGACTGCATGGAGTTCTAGAGACGATTAAATCAGACCGAGATTTAGTTTTCACTTCACATTTCTAGAGGAGCTTTCAGAATTCTTTCGGTAGCCAGTTGTCATATTCTAGTGTGTTCCACCCGCAGACAAACGGACAGACGAAAAGAGTCAACCAAGTATTAGAGGATATGTTACGGGCGTGCGTTATAATTTTCAGGATAGTTGAGAGGATCATATCCCATTAATTGAGCTTGTTTATAACAACAGTTATCAAGTGACTATTGGCATGGCACCGTATGAAGCACTGTACGGGAGGCCTTGTAGATTACCTATTTGTTGGGCAGGACCATAGGACAGCTTATTACTTAGACCATAACTCGTAAGACAGACCACAGAGAAGGTAGCAGTAATTCGGGAGCGTATTCTTACAGTGCAAAGCATACAGAAGAGCTATGCAGATCAGAGGAGATGACCGTTAGAGTTCTAGGTTGGGGACTATGTTTCGTTGAAAGAATCGCCGATGAAGGGAGTTCAGCGATTTGGCCGACGGGGAAAGCTTGCCCCAGGGTATATTGGTCCATTCAGGATTGTTGAGCACATTGGATTTGTTTTGTATCGGATAGATCTTCCAGCATCGATGTCGAGTATACATGATCCTTTCCATGTTTCAATGCTTAAGAAGCATTTACGCAACGAAGAGCAGCAGTGTGTGTTAGACGCGCTAGAGATCGAGCTTTATGATGATTTGACTACGATAGAGATTCATGTTTATATTCATGCCAAGGAGGACAAGAAGCTTAGAAACAAAGTAATACATTTGGTTAAAGTTCAATGAAACCGGAAAGGAGCTGAGGAGACTTCTTAGAGGCGTGAGGAGAATATGCGTCGCGACTACCCGTACCTGTTTGAGTAGGTAAATTAATTAATTTTGATTAGTGTTCATGTTTATCTATATGGTCATATTTATATTTAACGCTAGAATTGGGGTATTAACACTTAGCTCCTAATTATTCGGAACACATGGTATATATATGGGGGTTCTTTGTTCGGATTTTTCGCCCGACGTACTAGTTCCGCTTAATTAGGGGTTAAGTGTGAGTATTTGCATTCTAGATTGTTAAGTGTAGATATTGCTATGTTTTATATCTGAAGATTAATGGTACGAGATGTGTATGTAAGTGTTTCCTTGTCTGGATTATCCCCTCAACATGCTTTTCTAGTATTATTAATCTCTAAGATACGATTGCGGAATTTCGGTGATAAAATTTTTTTAAGGGGGGAAGAATGTAAAACCATATAAATTTAAATATATTCTGATAAACAATAATAAATAAGTTATATGGTGATAAATAATATTTACTAATATTTGAGTATGCTAGGAATTGGTTTGAGATCAATTCAATGTATATATGTGAATATAGGAGTGAAATCATGCACTACATGCACGAGCCTAAAATCTGGAAAAAACAACCAGTTAAGAGTATTTATATTTTACACACTAATATAGTTCGAATATTGAAAAACTCAAAAGAAAAATATTGTAGGTCTCTTCAATCGATTTCCAAAAAATCTTAAATCACCTCATTCAGAGGTCGAACGAGAACTAGGTTTACTGGTTCGGGTCAAAAATTATTTGTTTCGGGATTGCCTCTATAAATACCTATGTTTTTCATAAAATTTGTTCTCTTTTATCATATCTCTAAAGCCAAGTAGCCACCCTCTCCCCTCAAAAACCCTAGATCAAGTTCTTGTGAGTTATGAGAGCTTTGTGAAGCCAAATACAGACGCGAGGGCGAGATCATCGACGTGTGGCAAGGGAGAACGGGATTTGTGAAATTGGATCTGCTCGTACGTGTTTGAGGAGTTCAACACAGCATTTGAGGAAATATCATCTTTATCCAAACCTACACCCTTAGTTAATAAATGATTTAAAATGTTTAAATCAATGTTTTACATGTTTAAGCTTAAACCGATGTGAAAAAGATGAGATTTTTGATGATTAATCTTAAACCAATGTTAGATCTATATGGTTTTCTCACTGTTTATGTTAGTAACATGATCATGATCATTAGGGTTGCTCTTATTTTCATTTTTAAGTTGTTAATCATGCTTAAACCATGCTTAAACCCTAATTTAGCAATTAATAGAGTTATCATGTTAATTAATCATGATTAAACCCTAGGTTTGTGATACCTAGAGTTATGAACAAATTTAAATCAAATTATATCTATTCTATGAGTTTTTGCAAGCATGCTTATGTTAATCATGTTAAGAGATCATGTTTAATCGAGGAATTTGGTTAATTAGGTTGTTAAACCCTAATTAGATTACCCAAGAGTGCGAATCATGTTCAAGATAATCTCTGTAAAGTAATTAATAAAGTTTAAGTGTTGTTATATGCTTCATGATAAGAAAGTTTCATTTTGAACAAATTGCAATAATCCAAAACGACCAAACTTGAAAACTTGAGAAAACAGGTTTTTTTCTGGCCGATCGACCGGCGCCCTAGGGGTGGTCGACCGATGAAGCTCTATTTGTGCACGTTGTGCACGTCCGCTGTCTGGTCGACCGGCGCCTTGAGGGCGGTCGAACGGCCTATGTTTGTTTTGCTTCCTGAGTTATTTTTGCACCGTTTCGAGATGCAATTGCGGGTTCAAGCTGCACGATGATACACGTACTGTTATGAACATGTATGAATAGTGTCGTAGCATACATATGAGTATCCCGAAGGGGATTATGACAAGTGTGGAGTTGATTACACTTGAGATAAAAGATATATACGCATTATAATAAATGTTTGCCGTTTATTCTACACATTGGGTGATCGTGAACATGAGTTTTGGATCCGCACATTGAGACACATGCGCGAATGTTGAATATACGTTTGGTTTGAGCGGTAACACATGTTTAAGTTGATAGTGTTGGAATAATACATAAAATGCATAATTCATTAGTGGTGGATGCTAAGTGGTGAGTAGTTTTCCCGCAATGAGACCGCGGCTGTACCACACTTAGACTTAGGCGTTTTCCCGCAATGAGACCGCAGCTATACCATACTCGAAGATGATCAAGATTTCTGAATTGGGATGATATACCTACACTCCGTTGTACTATCATCTGGATGAAACATTCTAGAATAGGGTGATTTACCTATCTCTACAGAACGATTGAGTAAGAATGTTGTTTCCACATGATATTTTGAGTACCTTACAAGAGTATATATATATATATATATATATATATATA
>BQKN01066215.1:429840-445162 GCA_022839385.1 Asparagus kiusianus
CCCCCTATAAATGGATAATTTCTTTATTCCTTGAGATATCAAACAAAGTTTCCAATATTCTATATCATGGGCAAGGTGAGTGTAGGCATTGAAAATTGCCTGTAGGTCTCTACGAACAGCTCATCATTAAGAAGAAACGATGAACGTCACTATCCAAGTCACAAAAGTTTGATTGACGTCGACGAACGCTTGAAGTGAATCGACGAACTACGTGAACTAACAGAATTTCGGAATAACAAGAGTACGAACTGATCGGGCACCTCGTGTCGTTCACAAACGGCGAAATACCCTTTGTGTCTCGTTTATTCCATGAATGGTTTAATCATTGGAGCTTATAGAACTCCTCGTCGGCTTTCCAACGCACTTTGAATCACTGAAATCCGACATCGGATGAAGAAGTTACGGCGGAAACAGACAAACGTACAAAGCGGAACGTCTCAGCCCGAACGAGACACCCCGAGGTGTCTCGGCACGAACGAGACACCCCAAGGTGTCTCGTCCGAGGCCGAGACAAACCTACGGTGTCTCGGCCTCGCTGAGACGCCCTGGGGTGTCTCCAGGCCTAAATTGAAGTCGTTGTGCGGTTTTAACCGCTCGGAACCCCTCTTGAGCCTATAAATACAGCCTTAGGCCCTCATTTTTCTGGATCTGGAATTTTAGAGAATTGGCGAAGCCCTGCCGGAATGAAGAGTGATCGAGTTCTTCAACGCAAGAGAGAGATTCTTCAAATCTGCATTCACTCGCACCCGTTCCTTAGGATTATCCCGTTGCGGTAATCCTAAGAAGAACAATTATCTCGCCGTTGCCGAGATAAGCGCTTCTGCTTCTAGATTCCTTCACGAATCGACGGAGTTCCGGATCTGATCTGATTGTCAGGTAGTCCACGGATATCGACGTCCCAGTCACCGGCTAAAGACCCACGCAAGCAAGAAACGACGAACGGATCTTGTGTTATTTTCGAAAAGTTATAATCTTTCATTTCTTATTCTTTTTATTGAATATTTTGAATTCTTTGTAAGCAATCCGTATTATAATGAATTCGACAATGAAGGTAACTTTTACCGAAAACAAACTGACGACCACAGTGGGAGCCAACAGCCTCGCTGCCGAGGCTGTCGTGACGCAACCGACATTCAAGATTCGGGTGAATGAAGAGATTGAATATGAGTTCGATCAATAAAAGTTTGAAGAGTACTTCTCTTCCTCCTCTCCTAGATCCGCCTCTCCAAGCAGGCGCATGAAGGTCTCCTCTTCTAGAAACACTCGCGGGATTTCAGGTTTGAAGGTCCAGGATCCCCTCGCCGCCGCTGCATCCACATCCCGCGACGTCCCTGCGGTGTCCAAGAAGGCCGAAGCTACAGATCCAGGCTCCTCCTCCGCCGTGAAGACAATTGCTGAAGGCGCTCCAATTTTGTCAAAGAGAGCGCGCCAAAGACGGTGTCAACGCCTTGCGCGGCAGTAAGCCAAGGCTTCGGAGTCGATGGACGGGATTCGCTAAAATGATGATCTAAAATCCAGGCAGCGCCGGGAGCAACAGCGGCGAACAACCAACTCCTCCTCCCAGACAGAAACGAACGAATGGGTTCGTGTCAAGAGGACCCGCTCCACCCTCGGGGAGCGAATCAAGAAGCGTCGCGCATTGCTTGCGCATGCCCAAGCCCTTTTGCAGAAAGCGAAAGAAATGCAAAAGGAAGAAGTAGTCGAGAAGCCGCCTAAGCGCAAACAAGTGTGGAGGCCAAAGGCAAAGCCAGTGCTTAAGGCAAAAGTGAATGAGCCAGATCCCGTTTCCCCTCGCCCCCATCTCCGATGGAGCCGGGTGATAGCTTGGATCTCACCAAATCCAGAGTTCCTTTGAAGGGTCGCCTCGGTCCTCTACCTGGAGATCGAGGTAAAGCACCTGTCAAGGAGCGATTGGGACCGTTGAAAGGTCCCCAAACAACAATCAAGACTGGGGGTCATACCAATCCCCCTAAGAAAGATAATAAAGGGAAAGCCACTATTACTGACCGCATTGGATTGCGGGTTGAAGTTCAAGAGCCCGTTAGGTTTTCACGCTCGCAAAGGCGTAAACATGAACGAGTAACTTTTGAAGGTGCCAATAAAGCATCATATCCCGAGAGGGAAACACATCTGTCTGATAATGATGATGTTATACCTGGGAACGCGTGCTAACACTCTATGGGTTGCTCCAGTTATCAAACTGATGAGTTGTACTATAGGGCTAGGGGTACGAATAAGTCCCGAAAAAGAAATGTTCGAGACACGGATTCTCATTGTCCGTGTGCCAACATAATCAAGGCGGTATTATCAGAATGCTGCTGTTCTAAAGCCCCAAGAAGAGTTTCGGTGTTTGAGAGAATCTCTACCAGAACGACCGAGACTGAACCAAGACGTTTCCGCAGGAGGAAACCTGTCCGTCAAGATGACGAATTTCCAAAAGTGTCCGTCAATATGACGGGGAGAGGGAAGTCAACACGACGCTTTAGTCTGGATCAGTTTACCACGGTGTCCCAACGTATGACTCGATTGAGATCAGGGACCAGTAGGCGAAAGAATTACCAAAGGATGCAAAAGGGACTTCCTTTAGAAGACGAGGTGTCAGATGTTGGTTCAGATGCCTGCTCAGCCATAGCATCCGATGATACGGCATCTAGTGCGGGACAACCATACGAGTCACTCATGATTAGCGCCGAGCAGGTGGCTAAGATACTTGAAGACGCTTTGACTAAGCAAAAAGAAATTTTCAAATTTGAAATGGAAATAGCCATGCAGCAGATGAGAGAAATGCATGACCAGCAGATCGCGGCGCTAATAACTCATCAAGGAGAATCTAGCCTTCGCAATAATCCTAACTAGGGTGATAACGAACGGGAAGTGGATGAGAATGTTAACATTCCTCCCGTCAATAACAATAATGGGGGTGGCCCTTCAGATGATAACAACACAAAGGAGGATCACATTACTTCTCCCCGAAATCACTCGAAGACAGATCCGAGTGAGGACAAGAAAATGAGGGACTTGGAGAGCAAAATCAACGCATTGATGAATGCTCAAGAAGTGAAGAGGTCCGGAATACCATGTCCATACCCAAGGGAGTGGGAATCAATTCCATATCCGGCGAAGTTCAATTTGATCAATTTTACGCCGTTTGATGGAAAGGGTTCCCCTACCCAGCACTTAATATATTTTAAATCTCACTTAGGAATAATCTCCGGAAATGAACCTCTTATGGTGTGGTCATTCGTTGGCACTCTTCGCGGAGCAGCCTTTGACTGGTATCGCCATCTCAAGCCAGGGAGTATCAGCAGTTGGGATGACATGGAAGACATGTTTCTGACGAACTTCTTCGACGACTACACAGAGATCTCAATCGGCATATTATTCGACGAGAAACAGAAAAATGGTGAGACGGTTGAAAACTTCGTCAAGAGATTTCGAAACAAAGCAATGAACTGCAGGGATCCAGTCAGTGAAGATTTTATCCTCGAGACTTGTCACAATAATCTTTCACTGGACGTCCTTGAAGCTATGAGAATGGCACCGCCAAAGACTTGGAAGGATTTGAAGGTGCGAGGAGAACGAGCCGAACGATTCCTTAAAAGGAAAAAGGCCAAAAGGGGTCAAACGGTACATAATCCTCCACAACAGAATTTTGTCCCTAAGGGAAAGGGAAAGGCACAAGCAAATGTAGTGGATGCGAACCAAACGTTCGAAGTACAAGCGCAGCCGCAACAACAGCAGCAGAAGGCGCCTCAACAATCAAGGTGGCAACAATAGCCCCGGAAGCAAAAGGCCTCGGAGCCAAAATTCCCGAAGGTCTATTCGTTCAAAGAGGATGAAGTTCCCTGTATTTTCAAATACCTTATAGAGAACAACAAGATCAAGTTGCCTCCGATCCAGGATCAGGAAGACGCTAAAAGAGTTAATGATCCAAAGTACTGCGTGTTCCATAGAGCGGTGCATCATCCCACCAAAGCATGCTACGCCCTCAAGGACAAGATCCAAGCTTTGATAGATGTTGGGGTCATCACTATGAAGCAACCTAAGGAGAAGAAGGTGGGCACGAATGCAGTGTCGATAAGTTTCGGATCCGTTCCCTTGAACTGGTTTCAACCTGAGCCAGTAGTAAACGCGGCAGTGAAAACCGTAAACGATGATCCTCACCATCAACATCAGAAGGGACTTGTGCCGCACACAGCCCCAAATGGCGAGATTCTTTGGGTTCACCCCGATCTAATTGGAGATGAACAATGGACCGGATCTTCTTCCAAGAGAAAATCAAAAGGAAAAGGCAAGTCTTGTTGCGGAGCCTCTGCTATTCCAGGAGAAGATGATGACAGAATTCCAGCCTTCCCGCTTTTTGAAGATGAACAGGATGCCTTTGTAACGCGAAGTGGGAATGAGTATCACTTTAAGTATCTGGATTCTTCCGAGCAATTAGTTAAGCAGGGGGTAACCAAAACCGTTCCTTCCAAGACATTAACAGAACTGGGAATTATCACAACTCCCCCAACACCTGTAGCTACGGAGAAGGTCCAACAAAAGGAGAAAGGGAAAGAGCCTTTACACCAGGAAGTCCAAAACCCGAAGCAGTCTCGGTTCAATTTGCCGATTGGAAGAGATAAACCGGGAATCTCAAGTACTCCGCATCGCTTCGATATCATGGCACAACTAGCTAATATACCGGCTAGAATAACGCTGTATGAGTTGTTGCGTCTTTCAAAAGACACGAGGGAGGCATTGCAAGAAGCTTTGAGCAATTCCGAAGTTTTTTTGACTAGGATCAAGCCATCTCTTGAAGAACCAGAGCCGCCGGTTCAACACTGCAATCTTGTGGCGCACCATTTTCTCTGCATTTCTTTTACCAAAGAAGACATACAGATGAAGAACTCGAAGCATGACCGACCTTTGTACTTCACCGGCCATATTGGCTCCAGCGTGGTCAACCGGATCCAAGTCGATCCGGGTTCCGCTGTCAGTATTATGCCATTCCGATTGATGCATAATCTCGGAATACCGACTAGTAAGCTAGCTTCCACGGGCACTACGATCTACGGATTCAACACCAGTGAGTCCAGACCATTGGGAAAGATTTGAATAAAATGCCAGATCGTGGACTTGAAGTCAGAAGTTACCTGTTACGTGATTGACGTGGAAACATCCTATAACTTACTGTATGGTCGGCCCTGGATCCACGGTAATCTTATAGTCCCGTCAACTCTTCATTAGTACCTCAAATATGTGGACACTAATAATGAGATCAAGACGGTGGTCGCGGATAAGCAACCGTTTAAGGGTTTGGAGAACTATTTCACTGATTCCCTTCTATACGGTGCCGAATCCGATACTGAACCATCGGCCCAAGGAACGAACAGAGGGGATGAAGCTGATACCGAAGCTGGGTTTGATTATGATGGTGGTTTTGTACTTAACGACATTGTACCCATTGTAATCAATCTTGACGATGAAGAATCATCGGAAAGTAGTTGTAACTGGCAACTTGCCGAAGATATTTCAATAAACGATGATTTAGAGTACTCGATGTGTCTTGATGATATTACTGAGGAACTGTATAATAACCCTGACTTGTATATGCCACTTCAATCATTTTGTATGACGAAAAAGCAGGTACAGGATACATGCGGAACGACGCTTGTCATTCCTGCAAAGACAGGGGCTGAAAAGGAAGTCGTCTACGGTAAAGGAAGGGAATCTCCACTACCAGACCACTTCTTGGATGAGGAAGACAATGATGATAAACCTGCCCCTCATCTATTTAGGTATAACATGAAAGCGCGCGATCTCATGGAGAAGTATGGATATGATTTCACGCTCGGAGAAGGTCTTTGCTTTGGTCGAGGTCCGCGAGTTCCGCCTCGAATGGCTTATGTACCAAAAGGAAAACCCGACGATTATTATCGTCACAAAAGAGGCTTAGGCTATGTCTCCTCATCTGATGACGAATGTTGCTGGCAAGTTATTGATCAAATTGCTAACAAAGCTAAAAATGGGTATTCTTCTGATTCTTCGGCTTGGGATTCCGACGCTAGTCTCGGAGAGATGTTCAAAAAGCTGATGTCGAACATGACTACGGTTGATCCTTCGACGACAGAGGGTGACGATCAAATGCCAACTTGGGAAGATCCTTGGGTTCATCACCTAAACATGCAGTACGGTGATAGGTTTGAACAAAGGGAACCTCCTACCGAAGATCAAGTTGTCCAAGTGAATATGGGTAATGAAGATAATCCGAAACCAATATTCATTAGCGATAGCCTCCCGCCAGAAGAGAAAGAAGAATTAATCTCTCTTGTCAGGGAATACATTAATGTGTTCGCCTGGAACTATGAAGACATGCCAGGACTCGATCCGAATGTAGCAGTGCATCGTCTCAATATTAAGCCGGATGTCAAACCTATCAAACAACAACAAAGACGGTTTCGTCCGCAGATGATGGAGGCAATCGAGGCCAAAGTTAAAAAGCTTATCTACTCGGGCTTCGTTAGGGAAGAGCAACATCCCGAGTGGCTTGCCAATATTGTCCCAGTCCTTAAGAAGAACGGGAAAATCAGGGTTTGTATTAACTTTAGAGACCTCAACGCTGCCTGCCCAAAAGATGATTTTCCCCTTCCCATCACTGATGTCATCATCGACAACACGTGCGGGTTTGAGAGGATGTCTTTCATGGATGGGTTTTCTGGTTATAACCAAATAAAGATGCATCCAGATGATAAAAAGCATACCGCATTTAAAACGCCCCTCAGCGTTTTCTGCTACATGGTTATGCCCTTCGGATTAAAGAATGCAGGTGCTACATATCAGAGAGCCATGTCAAAGATCTTTTAGGAACATCTCCGAAAGACGGTCGAATGCTTGTGGATGATCTGGTTGTTAAAAGCCGTGACAAGAACGATCACATTAAAGACTTGAAGACCATGTTCGATCTGATGCGGACCCATCAATTGAAAATGAATCCTACCAAATCTTTCCTCGGGATGTCCAGTGGTAAATTCCTTGGATTCGTCGTCACCACCAAAGGTATTCACATTGACCCTGATAAAGTAAAGGCAATTAATGAATTACAACCTCCGAGAAACCTTAAAGAGCTCAGAGGATTGCAAGGGCGGTTGGACTATATCCGTCGATTCATCTCGAACCTCTCAGGAAAATGTCAACCATTCTCCAAACTCACAAAGAAGGGCGTATCGTTCGTATGGGACGACGCTTGTCAAAAAGCATTCGAGAGTATTAAAGAATATCTCTCAAAACCTCCTGTACTCGTTGCACCGAAATCGGGAAAACCGTTCTTGATTTATGTCAAGGCAACGAGCCACTCATTAAGTGCACTGCTTGCACAAAATGACGATAACGGTCATGAACAGGCTGTCTATTACCTGAGTCGGACTTTGGTAGGTGCCGAGTCTTGATATCCCATGATCGAAAGAGAATGTCTCGCCTTGGTATTTGCGATTCAAAAAATGCGGCATTACTTGGTTGGGCAGACTATTTATGTTATCTCCAAAGTTAACCCCGTCCGAGTATTCATGACACAACCAGCTTTCATGAATTAGAGGTTAGCAAAATGGGCCTTACTCTTGTCCCAATACGACTTACATTTTAAACAACAGAAATCAGTAAAAGGACAGGCCATCTGTGATCTCCTGGCAGCTAAACCAACTACGGATACCGTTGAGATATATGACGACTTACCCGATAAAACCCACGAAGTCAACGTAACTTCCCATCAACAGGTATGGCATTTGTATTTCGATGGTGCTTCACGGGCAACTAATATGGCAAGTACTTCTGGATGTTCTAAGGTTTCCTCCGGGGTTGGAGTTGTTTTAGTTTCTCCAGGAAAACATGTGATGCCTCGAGCATACTCGTTAACCGAGCCACGCTCAAATAATGTAGCCGAATATAACGCGCTAATCATAGGACTCAATTTCGCTAAAGAACTGGGGGTTGAGTATCTCGAAGCTTTCGGTGATTCTCAACTAATAGTCAAGCAAGTTCAAGGGGAGTATGAAGTCCGAAGTCAGGATTTAATACTGTATCATAAGATGGCAGTGGAAATAGCCGAATCATTCGAAGGATTCTTCATCGAACACGTTCCGCGGTTACAGAACACCTACGCAGATGCATTAGCAGCATTAGCCGTATCTCTGGCACAGCCTCCTGGAACGGAACAGTTTGTTACGGTAAGAACTCACCAGCTCTCAGTGCCAATCTATGATGAAGATGACAAGGAAGAAGAGGTTCAAGAGGTATACACAACTCAGGTCGAGTTCGAACCCCAAGATTGGCGTTTCCCTATCATCGACTACGTCTTGCATGGAATCTTACCAGAAGACGTGAAGGAAAGGGATTCAATTCGACGAAGAGCGTCGAGGTTCTACTATAATACAGAGAGTCGAAAGCTATATCGCAGGGGGTATGATGGTCTGCTGTTACGTTGCTTATCGACTAAAGAAGCTGAAGAAGTCCTTAAGGAAGCACACGAAGGAGTTTGTGGTGCACACCAACCCGATCCCAAGCTTTATGACCGCATCAAAAGGATGGCATATTTTTGGCCTCTTATGATGAGTGATGCAGTCGCATATGCCCGAAAGTGTCATGCGTGTCAAGTACACGCGAATTATATGCACCAACCTCCGGAGCATCTGCATCCTTCGGTTACATCATGGCCGTTCAAGACCTAGGGAATGGACATTGTTGGTCCTATAAATCCCCCTTCGGTCAAAGGTGATCGATTCATCCTGGCAATTACTGACTACTTCTCCAAATGGGCTGAAGCCATCCCGCTCAGAGAAGTTAAGACCAGTAACGTTATCGCATTCATCAAACACCATATTATCTACCGGCATAGTGTTCCAAGATGAATCATACATGACGACGGTCCTCAATTTGTCAGCAACGCCTTCATCAGGTTTTGCGAGAAGTTCAAAATTCAGGACGTCTCGTCGACGGCTTACAATCCCACAGCAAATGGATTGGCTGAAGCTTTCAATAAGACTATCATAAAGTTATTGTCGAAACTTGTGAAAAATAATAAACGGGATTGGGATGACAAGCTTGGCGCGGCTCTATGGGCCTATCGTACTACGGTACGTACACCGACTGGCGCAACTCCGTATTCCTTGGTATACGGGTGTGAAACCGTTCTCCCGTTTGAGATACAAATTCTGTCTCTTCAAATCGCTCTCGCAACCCAGATAACGACCGAAGAATAACATCAGAAACGTCTCGAAGAACTCGAGATGCTCGATGAAAAGCGCCTAGAAGCTCAACAGCATATTGAGTTTTACCAAAGCAGAATTTCTCGAGCTTTCAACAAGAAGGTTCGACAACGGAGTTTTAAAGAAGGAGATTTGGTCTTAACTGAAAAACGGCCTATGATCCTTAACACCAAGAAGAAAGATAAATTTGAACCCAAATGGGAAGGACCATTCGTAGTAGAGATAGTTTACTCGAATGGCGCATATCGCCTAGTTACCAAGGATGGCGACAGGCTTATGATGCCAATAAATGGCAAGTTCCTAAAAAAATACTACCCTTAGTACCTTCAGGATAACCAATGTATCAGGAAGTTCCCGGAAGGACACCACATGTGGTATTCTTAGGGTTAACCCAACCACTATAAAAGTGATAAGTAAAACATCTACATTTAAACTCTTAATGTCAGAATGTTTCCTTTTATTGTTATCAAATCCTCTAACTTTCATGAGTTGTTTGGTGAGGTGAGATTCAATCTTTTGACAGATTAACACTCCTCACAAAATCCCTCACTGATCAAATCAACTGACAGTGGGTCCACTAAAATTTCAGTCCGCCAATTCATGGCAATTTCCAAAGCTTGACGTGTTAAGTCCTGATTACTTAACATCAAAACCCTTCATCGAGTGGCCTGTAGGTCTCTACGAACAGCTCATCATTAAGAAGAGACGATGAACGTTACTATCCAAGTCACAAAAGTTTGATTGATGTCGACGAACGCTTGAAGTGAATCGACGAACTACGTGAACTAATAGAATTTCAGAATAACAAGAGTACGAACTGATCGGGCACCTCGTGTCGTTCACAAACGACGAAATACCCTTCGCGTCTCGTTTATTCTATGAATGGTTTAATCATTGGAGCTTATAGAACTCCTCGTCGGCTTTCCAATGCACTTTGAATCACTCAAATCCGACATCGGATGAAGAAGTTACGGCGGAAACAGACAAACGTACAAAACGGAACGTCTCAGCCCGAACGAGACACCCCGAGGTGTCTCAACATGAACGAGACACCCCAGGGTGTCTCGGCTCAAGCCGAGACACCCAAGGGTGTCTCGGCCTCGCTGAGACGCCCTAGGGTGTCTCCAGGCCTAAATTGAAGCCGTTGTGCGGTTTTAACCGCCCGGAACCCCTCTTGAGCCTATAAATACAGCCTTAGGCCCTCATTTTTCTGGATCTGGAATTTTGGAGAATTGGCGAAGCCCTGCCGGACTGGAGAGTGATCGAGTTCTTCAATGCAAGAGAGAGATTCATCAGATCTGCATTCACCCGCATCCGTTCCTTAGGATTATCCCGTTGCAGTAATCCTAAGAAGAGCAATTATCTCGCCGTTGCCGAGATAAGCGCTTCTGCTTCTAGATTCCTTCGCGAATCGACGGAGTTTCGGATCTGATCTGATTGTCAGGTAGTCCATGGATATCGACGTCCCCGTCACCGGCTTAAGACCCACGCAAGCAAGAAACGACGAACGGATCTTGTGTTATTTTCGAAAAGTTGTAATCTTTCATTTCTTATTCTTTTTATTGAATATTTTGAATTCTTTGTAAGCAATCCGTATTATAATGAATTCGACAATGAAGGCAACTTTTACCGAAAACAGTGAGGAATTTGAGTTGCTTTTATGTTCTACTTGTAGTATAACACTGATCATAGAGATGTATATTTTCGCTAACTCGCTTCCGGTTGCTCACTTGCAGCAAAAGATAGTGTTGAAGGTTCAGATGGAAAACGCGAAGAAGCGAACAAAAGCGATGAAAGCAGCCGTTTGATTTGTTGTGCGCGGCGGAAGCTCGAAATCACACGAACAAGAGCGAGATAAATCACAACTAATAAGCCAAACATAATACCACAACAAGACAAACGAATTTTACGTGGTTCGGCAAGTTGCCTACATCCACGAGGCAAGGAGGGGGGAGTTCTTACTATTATAAATCAAGATAATACAAATAGGGTTACAAATCTCACCAAATAAATTCTAAAACAAAGCCTCTAGATCTCTCACAAATCTCCCACAATTAGATGTAGTAATCCCCTCTCAAAGAGTGCTCCAAACATCCTTGCTTAATCCTAATTAATTAGGATTAGACTTATATATCAACCCAGAATCGAAACGGATTGAAAACCAAAACTCAGCTTAGACCCGACTCGCGGTCGACCGCCGCGCCATGCGCGGTCGACCGCGAAAACGATAGAAACTTTCCTGAGTCTCTGGACTTTTGGCGATCGACCGTCGGGCCAAGCACGGTCGACCATGACCTGATACTAAACAGAACTCATCCTCGTGCACGTTGGCGGTCGACCGCCACACTATACGCGGTCGACCGCACAGCATCCAAACTTGTTCCTTCGTCTTTTCCTGTGGTCTTCGTCACTGTGTTCGTCATTTCTTCAATTCTCCACCTCAGCGAACATTTCTACCAAACTGAGCCGATACCAAATCATCCAAATATCCCACTTGTTGCGTCCAGGACGAAGTGAAAACAATCCATAACAACGGACTCAATCCACAATAAGTCGGGAACACTAACGAGAGCTCAAACAATCTCCCCCCCCATCAAAATTAACAAATCCAACCGGCTGCATTGAAAAGACTGTCTACGTATCCTCTTGCCCAAGGAATCAAGCCGAACGTAGTTCACCCAAATGGCCTCCAAGGGCCCTCAACACTGTAGAATGTTCAATAGCTTCATGCAATGACCAAATTTTGCACCTGAAACAACTTTAGTCAACATATCCGCAGGGTTGTCTTTCGTGTGGATCTTATCTAATATGACGTCTCCATCATCCAATACATCATGAACAAAGTAAAATCTGACATCGATGTGCTTCGTGCGTGCATGATAAACCTAGTTCTTCACCAAATAGATAGCCGACATGCTATCACAATTTACCCGAAGGATCTCTTGTGCAATCCCCAAGTCTTCCAACAATCCACGCAACCACAAAACCTTCTTAACAGCTTCAATCACCGTCATATACTCCGCTTCTGTAGTAGAGAGAGCCACTATAGACTGAAGTGTACATCTCTAATATACCGGTGCTCCTACCAATGTAAACACATATCCTGAAGTAGACCGGCGCTTGTCCAGATCCCCGCATAATCTGAATCCACATAACCAATACAACCCAGCCCATTCTTCTCACTCTTCTGAAAAATCAGACCAACGTCCACGGTACCTTTAACATACCATAGAATCCACTTCACGGCCTCCAAATGATCCTTCCCGGGGTCGTGCATGTACCTTGATACCATGCTCACGGCCTGTGACAAATCTGGTCTCGTACACACCATCACATACATCAAGATACCCACTGTACTAGCATATAGAACCTTCGATATATAATCTCTGTCCTTAACAGAAACAGGTAACATATTAGCTGAAAGCTTGAAGTGGGGAGCTAATGGAGTGCTAACTGCTTTTGTATTGCTATCAAAGCTGAATTTCTTCAACATCTTCTGCAAATAACTCCTTTGTGTAAGCTTCAATCTCCCCTTCACCCTGTCTCTCTCGATCTCCATACCCAATATCTTCTTAGCTTCTCCAAGATCCTTCATCTCAAACTCGGATGGCGGCTACTCTTTCAACTTTCGAATAGCCGAAGAATTCCTGGAAGCAATAAGCAGATCATCAACATATAAAAGAAAATATATGTGCTCACTATCCTATAGCTTGTGCATGTAAACACATGGGTCATATGGTCTCCTCATGTACCCATGGCTAATCATGAAGTTGTCGAATCTCTTGTACCACTGTCGCGGCGATTGCTTCAAATTATAAAGAGACTTCTTCAGCTTGCAAACCAAATCTTCCTTTTATGCAGCTTTAAATCCCAAGGGTTGTGTCATGTAGATCTCCTCATCTAAATCTTCGTATAGAAAGGCTGTCTTAACATCCACCTAGACCAAATCCAAATCCAGCTGTGCCACCAATGCTAATAAAATCCGAATCGACGAATACTTCACAACGGGTGAAGATACCTCGTTGTAATTAACGCCCTCAAGCTGTACATATCCCTTGGTAACCAATCTGTCTTTGTACCTAATATCCCCAATAGAAGATTCATTATTCTTCACATATACCCACTTGCAACCAATAGCTTTTTTACCCTTAGATAGCTTTGCAAGTTCCCAAGTGTCGTTCTTCTGAAGAGACCACATCTCCTCCTCCATAGCTTCCCTCCACCTGATCAAATTAGGGCTAGACTCTGCCTCCCTGAATGTGGATGGAACCATATCATCAACGATATCTACTGATAATGCATATAAAACCATGACATCATTATACCTAGCCGGCCGAAGAATCACTCTTCTAGGTCTATTCGCTACAATAGACTCCTAAACATGACCCTACTCCTGAGTCTCACAATCCACTATATCCTATATCTGCCCGCTTTCATCCAATCTGTGACACCCTAAGGTTCACACAAGGCTACAGTCCCAGGTGAAACCCGGATTGTCAAACCTGCCAAGCACCAACCACCATGTTATGACAAGTTTTACCATCACAATCACTATCTCTCTAGTGGAAACAATAAATAGGTGAAGGTACAGACAGGCAAAAATAGAAATAGAACAACACTGGATAAACACAGAAGAAGTATAAGAAATATCAATAATGAGCCCAACTGGAATAAAATAGACATATCTCTGAGTCTGAACTAGATCTCCAATATAATGAGTCAAATAAACAAAGTCTTATAATAGCTCTCAACTCTATGAAATAAAATACCAATCTAGAGTCTGAAAATAATCAACTACATGTGGAGTTCTGCAATAACTATAAAATATAATAATAGCTAAACGAACAACTAAGATGTCTCATCAACCTGCGACTCTCCGTGCATCGGACTCCTATCTGAAAAGGGGGGAAAACAACGAGCGTCAAAGCGCTAACGAGATCATCACTACCTCTCCCTAGGGAAAGGGGTAGGAGTATATAGAAAAATAGAATTAGCACATACGTATATCAAATCATTCACATAACTCTCTATGAATAAAAAACAAATAATCAATGATAAATACCCCAATCTCCAACATAAAGAATGATCATCTCATCTCGAACTACGTCCTGTTAGCCCTTATGTTTTGATGATGTTTTACAACCACCATTATCGGTACTAATAGCTTATTGAGTGCAAATGTAGTGAATTCATATATCAAGCTTATTAGTGCCACTAATGGAGGATTGGATGGAATATGCGCGACAATGATGATATCCAAAGGAGGAGGAGGCATAGCGATGAAGTAATGTTATTTCAAGAACAACAAATTCATATAGAAGCTTCATCCATATCAAGCTATATCAAGACTTAGGAATTGTATTCTATGTGAGGATATTAGCTAGTTTTTATTTTCTCTCTAGTGCTAGAATGTAGGTAAAGAGTTATCGAATTTACTTGAAGCTATTGGGATATCACACACACGTTTTCATACTTATGTTTTTAAGCGTTTTTCACAAAATACTATTTCTTACAAGTATGAGGACCTATTTGCAAAATTCCTTTTCTAAACAATTTGTTTTTAGTATTAAAAACATTTTATAAAGTTTTACAATTTTTAGAAGTCAAATGAATATTTTACAAATTGTTTAAGTGTGTCAAAAACAGTGTTTTGGGATGTATCAGAATACGGTCGACCGTACCGGTCGACCGCACTTATGTTCATTCTTCACTGGGCGACAGAGAGTTTGTCGGTCGACCGGTGCGGTCGACCGAGAGCTTCCATCGGTCGACCGAGAGCTTCCATCGGTCGACCGCGCCGGTCGACCGGAGAAGTCTCTGCTTGTTTTTCTTGTTTTCGTCCTGGATCACGGTCGACCAAAAATTTCGTCGGTCGACCGTCAAATACTTTCAACGATAATTTCTGTCCTTTGTCAGCGCCGCTCAGTACAGATTTCAGCGACGTTTTGCTTCCAGATTGTGGGGGATTAGGGGTATGGGTTTAAACAGCTATTTTTCCCTATTTATACTCATCCTCTTCTTCATCCTCAGTTTGTGCCAGCTTTTGCAAAAACCAGTGACGTTGTTTTTTCACAGAGCTAAAA
>BQKN01066215.1:460162-484671 GCA_022839385.1 Asparagus kiusianus
TGGTTTAGAAATCTAAAACCAACTCAAAACAGGATCAAAACACTCTGCAGGTTTTGCGGTCGACCGTGGCGGTCGACCGGACTGCGGTCGACCGTGGCTGTAGACCGCGGCGGTCGACCAGAATAGAATTTTCCAGCTCCGCATATGTTTGGCTATTTGTGCATGTTTCGACTCTTCTCTCTCTCATGTATGAACTCGTTCATACTCAAAACACATGGTATTATACTCATATACCATTAAATAATATTTATCATACTAAATATCCACATATCATAATTAATCACACATTAATTATATTATTCACAAAGTATCGGGGTTTTACACCATCTCCTCCGAGTGTCACCTCTGTAGGAGTCTCAATGGATACAATGCTATCTGGAGTGGGTGGAGTCATATCATCCTCCACCTGCTGTGATATCTCTCGAATCTGGTCTTCCTCCACCTGCCGAGGAACTTGAGCCCTCATCATGTATGTCTCGTCAAATGTGACATCTCTGCTAATAACTATCTTCTTATCCTGTGGATCCCATAACTTAAAGCCTTTAACTCCATCTCTAAATCCCACAAAGACTGGTTTCCTCGCCATTGGATTCAATTTACCATCACTAACATGGTAATAAACAGGACACCTAAATATCCGAAGTGACTAGGGGTGCTAAACCGTATCCATATCTGAGGAAATATCTGTAACCGTATCCGTTAGTATACGGATATGGTTACTCAAATCTATAACCGATAGGATATGGTTACGGATATGGTTTTGTAGTGAAATAACTGTATCCGTATCCAAAATATCCGAATACATATTAGTCATACTCTTACGATAGTTTCGATTCTTAAATTATGGATTTGTGATCAATTTTGATGATCAAGATGTCTAATCTTAACTTTTCAATTATAATGAACATATTAACGAACTCTTTTGTATCACATGAACTATATTTTTCTCCATACTATCTAGTTTTCTCATATCCGTTCTGTATCCGCATGCATATCCGTTAATATATCCGCATATATATCTGTAACCGTATCCGATTTTAGCGAATATGGTTATGAATTTTCCTTACTGATGCATATCCATATCCATAGCTATATCCGAGATTGGTAAGTGGATATGGATATGGTAAGCATCATATCCGAGCCGTATCCGGACCGAGTGCACCCCTAGAAGCGACTCATAGTCACTAGCTACCGAACCATACCAACGCTCCAAAAGAGTCTTCCCCAGTATCGTAGTGCACGACAGCCTATTCACGAGATGGCTGGCATAAACTAAGACTCGGCCTAAAAGGATCTAGGCAATCCACTCTGCATTACCATACATCGCACCTTCTCCAGCAAGGTACAGTTCAATCTACTAGCCACCCCATTCTGTTGCGGTGTCTCTCGAACTGTGAAGTGTTGCCTAATGTCGTGATGCCAGCAAAACTACAGAAATGAATCACTCTTATACTCTCCACCATTATTTGAACGTAGAGTCTTCACCTTTCTACCTGTCTGTAGCTCCACTTTCTTCTTCCACTCCACAAAAATATCCAGGACCTCATATTTGTCCTGGAGTAGTCATCAATGAAAGTGACTCAATAGTTGGTCCCACCAAGTTATGTGTTCTTGGAAGAGCCCTAAAACATCTGTATGAATGTAATCTAATATACCTTGGGTGTTGTGTATAGTGGTGCTAAACTTCACTCTAGTCTTCTTCCCAAGTACACAATGCTCACACAACTCTATCTTGCCGGTCTTAGCACCTTTCAATAGCCCCTGTTTCGCCAATGATTGTAGGAACTTATTGTTTGGGTGGAAAGTCGATCTCATTGAAGAATCCATTACAACTTTAAACGTTACAATAAATTCAAGAAATTAGCCTTTTTATAAGACTTTCAATCCACAATTTCAACTTTCTTTCAAGCTACACACAATAAAAGTTCTAACTCCTATTGCTTGTGCGGGATCGTTGTCGGTGCCGGGGTTTATGCGTGGATCGCCTATAGATCAGATCCGGTTAGCAGAAGAATTAATCAGAGCTCCTACTTCACAAAGGAAGTATTCGCTTGAAGCACCGAGATCGATCAAGCGAAATTAGTAGCTCTTCTCGAGATTAGGATCAAGCCTAATCTCAAGGAACGGACGGGGGAAACGGGTTCAGATCCTTCGAAAGCCTTCCTCCTTTTGCTGAAGTTCGCCAGGATCTGACTCGCCTTCGCTAAAAATTTGTGCTCCTTTGACTCTTTAATCCAACAGCACTTCGTCCTCTTAATCAAATTTCAGATCTATAGAATGGAGGCCTTAGGCTATTTATAGGCCTCAGATGCGAGTATTTGGATGAGAATGAACGATTTGGTCTTATCTTCAGTTAATAACGGCCTAACCACATTTGTCGATGATATCAAGTCAGTTGGGAACCCCTGGAACAGATAAATCCTACAAAAACCGCTTAAAAACTATCGAAAACGCGTTTGGGGGTCGAAGCTGCGCGACGATCGCTGGTGACCCGCGTGGGCGCGGGTCAGCAATTGGTGACCCGTGTGACCGCGGGTCACCAAGAGCGCGCGGGTCATCGGGTGGTGACCCGCGCCCCACGCGAGTTGAGACTCTTTCTCTCTCTTTTCGTATTTCGGTGTTTCCCTACTTTCCCAGACCTGTATTCTTCACCATTTTGCGTATTTGGTCGACTCGTTGGCTTATACGCTTCACTGAGGGACTGACCGACGAATGCGTCGGTCACTTGGGGCTACCTGATAAGCGCGTTCGGTCACTTTGAGTTGACCGACGCACACGAGCTAATTGATGTGCGCGTGTTGACCGACGCGCGTGAGCTGACTGACGTGTGCATGTTGACCGATGCGCGCGAGCTGATTGACGCACGCGAGCTGATTGGCGCGCGTGATCTATCTGACGTGTGCAGCTTACTGACGTGCGCAAGCTGACTGACGTGCGTGTGTTGACCGATGTGCATGAGCTGACTAACGTGCACGTGTTGACTGACGAGCACGTTCGGTCACTTTGAGTTGACCGACGCATGCGAGCTGATTAACGTGCACGTGTTGATTGATGAGCATGTTCAGTCACTTTGAGTTGACCGACGCACGCGAGCTGATTGATGTGCGCGTGTTGATTGACGCGCGCAAACTGATTGGCGCGCGTGAGCTTACTGACATGCGTAGCTGACTGACGTGCGTAAGCTGAGTGACGCGCGTGAATCAATTAGGTAATCCTTCTTGACTCGGATGGTGACGTTCATCGTCTTCTCTTATTATCGAGCTACATGCGGGAACCTATGGGTAGTTTTAGACGCCTACAGATACCCCCTCCAAAGTGTTTCAGCCTGTAACCGTTTGGCTAGGTCGGCCCGACCCGACCAAACGGCCACATTCTTGACCGTTTGACCTCCCCGATGAGTCCGGCCCCAGACCCGGCCACCCCGGCCCAGCCCTTTTGCTGGTTGGGCCGTGTTTGGGTAGAAAATTATTTTCATTGCTGAATTCATTACAACTTCGGGCGTTACAATAAATTCAAAAGAAATAGTCTTTTTATAAGACTTTCAATACAATGAAAATAGATTACAACTCTCTTTCAAAAAACACGCAACAGGTGTTTATCGCCTATTGCTTTACGTGAGATCTTCGCCTGTGCCGGGGTTTATCTGTGGACCACCTTTGATCTGGATCCGGTTGATGGAAAATTCAGCAGAGCTTCGCCTTCGTCAAGGAAGTATTTGATTTGAAGCGCTGAAATCGACCAAGCGAAATCAGCACTCTTCTCGAGATCAAGACCAAGCCTGATCTCAAGGAAATGGGGAAGCGGGCTTCGGATCTCTCGAACTCTCCTTCTTTATGCTGAAGAACTCGCCAAGATCTGTCAACCCTTGCTAAAATTCGTGCTCCTTTGACTCCTCAATCCGGCAGCACCTCGTCCTCTTGATAATAATCCGCCCCTGTGAAATGAGCCACTAGGCTTGTATTTATAGGCTTCGGTTGGAGGTTTTCGGATAAGAATGGGTGATTTGACCTTATCTTCAATTGATAACGGACTAACCACGTTTGTAGATGAGATCAAGTCAGTTGGGAACCCCTGGAACGGATAAAAAACGAGAAAACCGATCAAAAACACGTCCGGGGGTCGAAACAACGTGGGAGGCGCGGGGCGGCACGATCTGACCCGCGCTTGCGCGGGTCGGACGGATCTGACCCGCGCGGGCGCGAGTCGGATTCGTCCAACCCACACGAGCGTGGGAAATCCGGTCTTTTTTTGTGTTCTCTGACTTTCCGGGCCATGTAGTTTCTCCCGTTTCGTTTACTCGCCCGTCGTGTTGACTTGTACGCTCCGCGCAAGTTGACTGACGCGCGCGATTTGATTGACGCGCGCGAGCTGACCAACGCGCGCGAGTTGATTGACGTGCGCGGGCTTATTAACGCGCGCGAGTTGACTGACGCGCGCGGGCTGCATGTTGGGCGCGCGTTGATTGACGTGCGCGAGCTGATTGGCGCGCGTGAGCTAATTGGCGCACGCGAGCTGACTGTTGAGCGCGCAGGCCACTTGGTTCGCCGTTTCGCTTCATGCGTTTGTCGGCGTCAGATAATCCTCTTAGACTCGGATAACAACGTTCGTCGTCTTCTCTCCGTCTCGAGCTGTGTGCGGTCACCTATATGCATTTTTAGACGCATACAGGCCGGGCTGGGTCCGATGCGAGCACCAGCGAAGTGGCCCGACCTCGGTTAGGCCCGGATTTCTGGGCCATGCCCGGGCCAGGCCCAGGGCCTTGGGCCCAAATGGACAGGCTTTGGAATGATCCACCAAGACCTAGATCAGAGTTAACTTAGTTAAGATCTTAATCAGATTAGTAGGGAGCTGTCAAAAACAGCCAAGGTACGTAACACTCAACAAATCAGTAACAAACTCCATAATCAAATATTAAATAACTCCCAAGTTTAATTTAGAATTAATAGTAGTCAACACTCAAAGTCTTGCCTGACCCGTTCAAATCCAATTCAACCTAAACTTGCCCTTAACTCATGTATGAACAGTGGCAACTCCTCGAGTAAACTTCCCACTTGCTAATAGTAATAGCCCACCCTTGCACCACTGAAATTTCTACTCGATCCGCGTCTCCCTATTTTTTTCTATAGACGACAAGCCTTTCGAAATTGTCTTCATTCGGTACTCCTTTTAGACCAAGAAGACTCTTTGCCGTTCCCTTCTTCCTCCCCAATTCCTTTTCTCTCTCTCTCTCTCTCTCTCTCTATAAATGGATGATTTCTTGATTCCTGGAGATATCAAACAAATTTTCCAATATTCTATATCATGGGCAAGGTGAGGAATTTGAGTTGCTTTTATGTTCTATTTGTAGTATAATATAGAGATGTATATTTTCGCTCAACTCAGCTTCCGATTGCTCACTTGCAGCAAAAGATAGTGTTGAAGGTTCAGATGGAAGACGCGAAGAAGCGAACGAAAGCGATGAAAGCAGCCGTTGGATTAGAGGGTACGTATACCTAAATTCAAGGAACAAAGTGGTTAATTTATCAGCTTGACACGAAGTTTTGAACCTGTGACATTTTTGTTACAGGCGTCATATCCGCACAAGTAGATGGAGATAAAATTGTGGTCATCGGCGAGGATATCGACTCTGTTGTCCTCACCGTTATGCTTAGGAAAAGGATGGGTTTCGCCGAGCTGATCAGCGTAGAGTCTGCTGACAAGAAGAAGGAGGAAGAAAAGAAAAAGAAAGAAGAGGGAGATCAAAAGACAGTGCAGACGATGGTTTGGCCTTATCAATATCCAATGGTGCCGTCGCAACCTTTAATATATGAGAGCAGGGATCCCTACAGTGATTCTTGCTCCATAATGTAGATAAGTGTATTTTCATTCTATTTCAATTTGATTGGAGTAGGTGTTATGTGAAATGAAGCAAGGGGCCTGGTTTTGGCTATAGCTACTGGTTGTCTAGTTGTAGAAAGGGTTTGAGTTTTCTTTTTTCCTTTTTTTTAGAGGAATATATCATAGTCTTGATTTGAGTAGTTATACATCTTAATGTAGCTCGCAAAAGATGATTGATAAGAATTCTGCTTTGAGCTCTGATGGCTTGCAATCAGGAAATTTTTTGAAGCCTGTAGCCCCTTTGTACGATCGCCAAAAAGAATTTACTCTCTCTATTGTTCAATTGTCGCAGATAGGCCCCTTGAGCTTGAGTGGGTCTATCTGCAACAATTAGAAATACCATATGGCTAGCAAGTTCAATTTGACAATAGTACAGAGTATCTGTCCGCAATTAGCCCTTGTATGCATTCTATATTTTTTGTCTGGAGAAGGCCTTGGTTTTGGTTAATAAAATTAGAAATGTTAAAGACTTCTTAAAAAGAATCTAGATGTCTATATCAAAGTCAATGGATTGTATATTATCTTCTAATATAAGCCAATAAATCCTATAAAATTTACAATAACTCAAGGGAGCCAGTCAGAACTCATTACCACTTCACTCCATCAACCGACATAAGTAGAGAAATTATCTTTAAATTGAATTACAGAACATGACCTCTGTTTATAACTTACAGTTGTAAGTTTGCTCAGCAGGGAAGTTGGAAGTATAGACTTTCAGTAACTCAAGCGTCTGTTTGGCGAACTTCCAAAATTTTGGTAAGAAACTTATTTCGGAAAAGCTGCGCGGGGAGTCCTAGGCTGGAAAAGACACCTAAAACTGGTTCTTTTCCTATCCAAACGCTTCCGTTGGATCAAAATTGTGCCAGCGTATCTCATAACCAAGCAAGAATTGATGCCCAGTATGAGGAGTTAGCCAGAAAGGCCAAAAGATTATAGATGAACAGACCTTATTGTGTTAAATGACACCTTTCATACGGATTTTCTTTTTTCTTTTTCTTTTTTTTTTTTTTTTTTTTGAGAAAACTTTCATATGGATATTTGGAGAGATCATTACTTTAACTTTAATTGACTATTGTTTTATTTTAAGGCGAATAAAATGTGAGAACTAGCGCAATATACAGGGAAAATGTAAAAAATGAAATAAATGGAAAGCCATCTATTAAATAAGAACCAAATCCGTGAATTCTGATCTGTTCCACTTTCAAAAAATAAAAATTGGACAGTCTAGTTTATCAATAAAGGGTTAATTGTGAACCAAACTCCATCCCAAATTATAAAATTAGCCCCAAGTGAAAGTCCTTCCTTATCCAAAAAATCAAATTTAGCTTTTGTTGTTTATATTTCACCCATTCTCACCTGTTCTCACCCATCTCATGGATGCGTACCCCGGCATCAAATTTGTTCACCAAAGTAGATAGTAAAACAAAAGGCGACTGTATTTTTTTTGCTACAAATAAAACTAAAAAACCACAAAAAAACCCTACACAAATTCAATTAGCATTTATGTTGCATTATATTTGGAAGCTTGATTCTCCATTTGTTTGCATTTTCTTCTCTAGAAATCAGTAAGAAACGTGGAGGTTGTTGTAATGATAAACTAGATATCTTTCTTTTGTTTTTACCAATTGATATGAAGAGTAGTGTATAACTTAAAAAACAGAAAAAAGAATGAGAGAGACGTTAAATTGAGACCATTGAATGAGATATCTCGTTTTTGCTTCAATGATGTCTTCCTAACAGAAGAAAGAGCAAAAACGAGAGCAAATGAGTTAGAAAGGTGTACAACCCATCCAATGGGCATTTTGAGAACTATAAAAGGAGGACATCACACATTTAACATGGGTTAGAGGGAATTTGGTTCCTAGGGGGTGTAAGCGCAACAAACAACACTATAGAGGTAGTTAATGCAACTCAGTGATAGTACAAAAGGTGTGTCCGCAATTAACCCTTGAATAAAATTCACATTTTATATTAGGAAAATTATGTCAATGTCCCAAAAGTAATAACTTCATGTGACCTGGCCCCTCTAACTTTTCACCGTGTGTTGCAGCCCCTAAATTACAGATTTATGTGATTCAACCCTTTTCATGTACTTCTCATGCCAACTAAGTAGAAAGAGAGAGAAACAAATATAAAAGCCCAAGATACCATCTTCCTCCTCTCTCTTCCTTCTCTCCAGATCTAAATCTGGTCCTCCTTCCTCCTATTCTCTCCTCCTCTCTCCTAACCCATTTACTCCCTCCTCTCTCTCTTCCTCATTTTTTCTCTCAGACGCCGACATCCCCCTCCACCACCGCCGATGTTGTGTGCACGCTCCGTCCATATATATTGTTCGCTCCTTTTCTCCCACTAATTAGTTTCCCGATCTTTCTTTCTTTCTCCAAAAACTAAAAAAAGCTCTAATTTTTCCCAACACTGAAGGTGAAGAATGTTAAATCTAAAAGGTTGCATGGTCTTTATCTTTTTCATGTTAAGTCTAATTCAATTCTTTTTAAATCTAGTTTAAATCATGTTAAATCTAATTCAATTTATTTTAAGCCAAGTTGAACTAGACTTAACATGAATCAAATTGGACTTAACATGAATCAACTTAGATTTGACATGAAATTAGACTTAAAATAATTTGAATTAGACTTAATATGGGTCATGTTAAGTCTAATTTAACTTGTTTTTAGACTTAACATGAATCATGTTAAGTCTAATTCAACTTATTTTAAGTCTAAAAATAAGTTAAATTAAACTTAATATGAATCATATTAAGTCTAATTCAACTTATTTTAAGTTTAATTTCTAGTTAAGTCCAATTTGGTTCATGTTAAGTTCAGTTTGGTTTGTGTTAAGTCTAGTTTGGTTCGTGTTAAGTCCAGTTTGATTTGTGTTAAATCTAATTTAATTTATTTTAAATCTAATTTAAATCATGTTAAATCTAATTCAACTTATTTTAAGTCTAAAAACAAGTTAAATTAGACTTAACATGAGCTATATTAAGTCAAAATCAAAAAAAATTTAAGTCTAATTTCATGTTAACTCTAATTAATTCATGTTAAGTCTAATTTAATTCCTTTTTAACTCTAATTTGAATCATGTTAAATTTCTTTTAAGTCTAATTTAAATCACATTAAGTGTAATTCAACTTGTTTCAAGTTTAAAAAAAGTTGAATTAGATTGAACATGAATTAAATTAGACTTAACAGGAACCAAATTGGACTTACTATGAAATTAGACTTAAAATAATTTGAATTAGACTTAACATGAACCTTTAGACTTAACATGAATTATGTTTAGTCTAATTCAACTTATTTTAAGTCTAAAAATAAGTTAAATTAGACTTAACATGAATCATGTTAAGTCTAACTCAACTTGTTTTAAGTAAAGTTTCTAGTTAAATCCAATTTAATTCATGTTAATTCTAATTTGATTTATGTTAAATCTAATTTCGTTCGTGTTAAGTCCAGTTTGGTTCGTGTTAAGTCAAGTTTGGTTCGTGTTAAGTCTAGTTTAATTCGTGTTAAATCTAATTTAATTCATTTTAAATCTAATTTAATTAATTTTAAGTTAAATTTAAATTATGTTAAATCTAATTCAACTTATTTTAAGTCTAAAAATAAGTTAAATTAGACTTAACATGAAAAGTATATTCTTAAAAATATATACATATAGTAGTAATAATGTATACTTCAGTTTAACTCAAACATTAGCTTGAAGCCATTAGAGTAAGGTCTTTTCTGCGCTATAATAGTGATATAATAATTACACAATTTAAAAGTCAAAGAAGAAATTTCTACAAAGAAAAGTAAATTTAATATGTCAAATTAACAACTAATTTATAAAATATACATGGACAGTGTAGATAGTTATAGAGAGTAAAGTATATATCTTCATGAAAATTCTATAGTGAGCGACCAATTACAACCATCATAATTTAAGTATGAATAATTATTCTTTTATTTACTAATTTGGTACGTGTAACTATAGAATTAATCTTAAACAAAAAATAGGAATTGAGATTGTATTATCTTGTACGTAAATAAATAAATATTATTAGAGCTCCTATTTATATTAAATTTAAAAATAATAATTTAAATTATTAAGCGCCAAATATTAATTCACGTGAGAAAGTAAAGTAACCTATGGTCTATATACCTATATAGAAAATCAATCAAACGTATTAAAATTATGTTGACCACAGTCAAAATTATATAATGGGTTCACATTAAATATAATTTATAAAAATAGTACATTAAAGTCAAAATCCTTTTAACTATTATATGGATTGTCTGAAAAATTTTACATATATAAATTATACTGTCTAGAAATAGTGATGTGTGGCCTACTATATCTTAAGAACAACTTACTCTTCAATATCATCGTTAATTAATGTATCTATGCGTTACACTGATAATATAATGAAAATTTAGATAACTAGAAAAGAAATACCCTCAAAAGTTTTAAAATTATAAAAAAAGTACCCTAAAATTTTGTAATTTACAAATACATAAAACTATTGAATATTATATTGAAATCAAGGAACTACAAAAAATTATTAAAAATTTTCAAACTTTGGAGGAGTAATTTGCAATGTACTAAACTTTAAGGGTGCTTTTTTATAAATTTTAAATTTAATAGATTTTCAATTAGTTATGTTCTTTCCAAAAAAATTATGTGTAACATTGACCATGAATTTTTTTTCCTAAACCTATACTTTTACAGAAAGTATGATATTTTTTACAACTTTTTAATTTTTCAGGGATTGTTAGTAATTTTGTATATTCATTTTAGTGTCTATAGGTTAGAAATTCTCATGGTATTTTTTTGTAAATTATGAATTTTAGGGGTTTTTTATATTTTTAAAACTTATATGCCTTTTATACAATTATAATTTGTTTATAGACTATTTATAATTCTGATGTTTTTAATTTACTAATGAGTTTGAAATTCTCAAGTTGTTCTTTGTAAATTTTGACTTTTGAGTGTTTGTTTGTAATTTTTGAAACTTTAAGGGTATTTTCTACAAATTATAAATTATGTAGGGGATATTAGTAATTCATATATTTTTAATGTACTGTTAGGTTGGAAATTATTAGGATTTTTATAAATTTTATAATTTTGAGGGCTTTATTTTGCAATTTGTAAAATGCTTAGAGTGTTTATTGCAAAGTTCATAATTTTTCAGGGGTTGTTTATATTATTTATAGGTTTTTAGTGTGTTTATAGGTTTAAAATTTTCAAGGTGGTTTTTATAAATTTTGTATTTTTAGGAGTGTTTTTGTAATTTTTTAAACTTACAAGATACTTTTTCCAAAGTAGAAAAACTTTTAGTTTTTAGCTAGCATATGTTTTTTTGATTTATCACTAAATTAAAATAAGTAAATTTTGTAATTTTTAAGATGTTTTAATAAAATTTTGAATTTATAGGGGTGTTTTTGAATTTGTAGGGGTGTTTTTAGATTTCTCTGTGTACTAAAATAAGTGCTAGCTAGCTAGCATATATTTTTTATACAAAGTCCAAAAATTTATAGGTGATAGCTAGCATATATTTTTTAGATTTCTCTATGTACTAAAATAAGTAAATGATTTGCATTATATCAAATGTATCTCTTTATTCAATAAAATATTAATTCTCATTACAAATAGGATAAATCATTTAATTACCAATTCAAATTAGAATAGATTAGGATAACAATGTAATATTCAAAAAGTTAAGAGTAATATTGATCATGGAAAGATTTTCCCGAACTAATGTTTGCTTGTGTTGAAAGTTAGTTTATTTGTTAAATCCATTACACGTTTATCGATTACAATGAATTCAAAAGAGATAGTCTTTTTATAAGACTTCTCACTTACACAAATAAAATAAAAAAATACAACTCTCTTCAAACACACGCAAAGAACGTTTATCACCCACTGCTTGTGTAGGATCTTTACCTGTGCCGAAGACGCGTTACTTCGTGGACCGTCATGGATCAGATCTGCTTGACAGAATGAAAATTCAATGCTCTTACTTCACAAAGGAAGTATTCGCAGAAGTAAATAATCTCGACCAAGCGAGATTACTACTCTTCTTGAGATCAAAACCAAGTTTGATCCGGATAAAAGGGGAATGTACCACAGATCTCTCGAACTCTCCATCTTTATGCTAAAAAACTTCGCCAAGATCTGATAGCCTCTCTGAAATTTGTGATTCACTCTTAATAGGGACATCACTTCGCCTAAATTTCAGATGCCCGTGTATAGGGGCCCTAGGCTTATATTTATAGGTTTCGGTTGCAGCGTTTTAGGATACGAATTGATGATTTGACCGTATCCTCAGTTAATAACTGCTTAACCACGTTTAGGGATAGTATCAAAACTGTTAGGGAGGCTCTGGAACAAAAGAATCCTGAGAAAACTATCGAAAAACACGTTTCGGGCATTTCTGGGCGGGGGCCACCCTTGGGTGGCTCGGCCTTAGCCAAGGCCGAGCCACCTCGCCTTGGCTGAGTCGTTTTGATGCAACTCGGCTGCCAGGGGCTTTTCCGGTTTGGTCTTGTTCCGAACTTTTGTGTATTTTATTATTTCGTTGACTCGTACGCTTTATTGACTTGCTTCATGCACTCGTTAGCTCTTTTACGGCAGGATAATCTATTTGACTCAGATAATGGTGTTCATCGCATTCTCTTTGTTTTGAGTTGTATGCGGGAACATATAGGCAATTTTTAACGCCTACAGATACCCCCTCTAAAGTATTTCAGTCTCATTATTTTATAGAGAAGCCTGGAATACTTTGGATATGATACTGTAGGCATATAAAATTGCCTATAGGTCCCTTAGCACAGCTCGGCACGATGATTCGACAAATCAACGGACGTTCGAGCGACGAGGAAATGAGGCACGCAAGCAACGGAATACGTTCGCACAAGGAACCAATCCAACGGTTCGGAAAGTCAACGAGTCGTCCAACAACAAAATGGATTTGTACTCAAACACCGAGGCGGGAATACTGCCAAATAAAGACCCGGGCTATCAAATCAAAGTTCGGACAAATCAAACAAAGAACCGAAAGATGGAAAACAACCGAACAACGGGAAACGACACACCCGGGGGGACTCGGCAGAAACCGAGCCACCCTAAGGTGGCTCGGCCCAAGCCGAGCTACCCTAGGGTGGGTCGGTGGTCGAGCCACCCCAAGGTGGCCGGTCTCCCCCCCTCTCTCTTGTGCACAAATGCACAGTCCAGAGAGCCCTATAAATAGAGGGGGTGGTTGTTCATTTGAGAAAACTTTTGGTTGAACTTCTGAAGAGCCGAAACTCTGCCGGATTGTGACCTCAACTCGGAGTTGTGAAGGCTTGAAGACTTGGACACTCGGATTCGGTTCTTGGCGAGCACCCGCACCAAACAAGGCAGGAGTTCGAAGGAATCTAATCCTCAGATCTACGTCATTATACTCCGGATCTAAGCTTGGTTCTTAGATCCCGAGATTCGAGCGGTCGTTTCCTTGGTGAAACGATCCCTCCCGGCTATTATCTCCTTGGTGGGATAATACCCGTAATACGTCGTAGATCTGCTCGGATTCAGATCTCACGGTGGTCCACGGTAAATAACCCCGGCGCAGGAAAACAACCCACAAAGCGAGTGACCGGATAACAGGAGCTCGCGATCTGTTCGACAAATAAGGAAAGTTGTAATTTTTCTTTATTTTCTTTGATTTTTATTGTAAACCGGATCTTATAAAAAGACCGGATCTCTTTGTAACGCAAAAAGCTGTTAATTGAGTGCAATGACATCGACAATGAAGAAAAGTTTGATTTTTCCCGCGAACAGATACGCCCAACCTTCAATTCGTTAAATTCTTCAGCTTTCAGTCTATTTAATATTTTGACGAATAGCTAAAATTCTTCCAGTGCTGCGTTTACCGTCTGACTGTTGTCGAAATCTTAAACTGAGATGGGCGTGTTGATATCTTAATTAGCTCGGGTCATTGAATCGATACTGAACTGATCATCTTCGTCAGGAGTTTATATTTGAGTCGCGATTTAGCTCCCCATGGTTAATTCAGAATTGAGAATAATCATGAGCCTTGTTTTAGAGAAATTATCAACACTTTGACCGATGTCGACCTTTATTACAGCGCATTGACTGGTGTTACTCACGTCAACTGGCGTTGACTCACGTTGATCGACGTTGACTCGCGTGGACTGACGTTGACTTTCATCGCCACGCGTTGACCGGCGTCAACTTTTATCGTTGCATGTTAACCAGTGTCGACTCGCGTTAACCGACGTTGATTTTCATCATCATGCGTTGACCGACATCGACTCACGTTGACCAACGTTGACTTTCATCGTCACGCGTTGACTGGCGTCGATTCATGTTAGACGGTCTTTGACTTGTGTTGACCGATGTTGACTTTCATCGTCACGCGTTGACTGGCGTCGATTCACATTGAACGACGTTTGACTTTCGTTGTAATGCGTTGACCGGCGTTTGACCTTCGTTGTAACGTGTGATAGGCCCAAGTGTAGAGGTTGCAGGACAAACCATTGATTCTGGTTCATCTGCAGGTACGGATCTTATCCTTACATCCCGCTAGTTATTTGCTTAACCATAGGAGAGTTTTGGTTGTAGGACCAGCTATTGGAGCTGATACGACTACCATTACAAATGCTTTAAAGGTTCTATATGGAGGCTTCGGCTAGAATTGATATTGTCCCGGGTGCTTAAGTCACGAGACGAACTGATGAAGCTAGTGTGTCAGTGACTATCGTACTTATAGGATTTTTAGCAAACCCTCAGCCATCAACGGATTTGATAAGACTCTACCGACTACCATTTGAGTCGGGCTAGCATACGGATTGTCTAAGTCTGTTCCACATGTAATGTTATGCTAAAAGAGTTAACTCTCTTAGACTTAGTGTTATGATATTGAATACATAGACTTTACCATTATTACGAGAATAGGCTACCCGACAACGCGTGTTGGACGTAGACTTGAACAATCCTTCGAGCTCGGGTTATCCTTAAGAATACTATGTGTAATATTCTCTAGGAACTTCACTTTGGAAGTAAAGAAGCAATTTATCCTCATATACCCGTTGGAGGTTGGTGAAACAGTTTATACTCGTATACATGTTGGAGTATGGGAGCAGTTTAACCTCATATACCTGTTGGAGGATTTCATTCTCATTTGGCTTATTTTGACGTCATGATACCGGTATGAATCAAAGCTTGAATGCTATTGTTTAGAGTAATATAAGCCTTTGTGGGGTGATGAACCCTCCTGTGATATGCACAGTACTTTGGATCCAAAATCTTGTTTGCTTCCTCCTGATTTATAATCGGTGGTAGCTTGATTTTTTTGTTAGCGAGGAGATACTTAAAGATGGCTGGAACTTCATCATCTTCAAAAGAATACTCCTCTTGGAACTTCAAATTAAGAGTCTCATGTTGCCTCCAAGGTTGATGTTGATGAATGTCGACAGTAGTTATAGGTGCTTTAGCTGTCGGTTGGCCTCTTTCGGCTTTCTTCCTTTTGAGAAAGCGTTCAGTATGTTCATTGTGTAATTTTAACTCTTTCTAAGTTTTGGATGGTATGACCCCCAAGGCTTCCAGGACATCGATGGAAAGATTATTATGGCATGTCTGTAAGATGAACTTCTCTGTGATAGGATCCCTATAATTCATTGCCGTGTTGCGGAAGCGTTTGACAAAACTGTCAACTGACTCACCATCCTTCTGCTTCTCATCCAGAAGAGCTTCGATCGACACTTAGGTGTCATCGTCAAAGAAATTGTTGAGAAACGAGCTTTCCATGTTGTCCCAACAGTTGATGCTCCCCGACTTGAGACGTCGATACCAATCGAAGGCCGCCCCGTGAAGGGTGCCCACTAATGACCGAATCATCTGGGGTTCATTCCTAAACATCACTCCCAGGTGGGACTTGAAATAAATTAGATGCTGAGTGGGTGAACCTTTCCTGTCAAACGGCATGAAGTTACTTAGATTGAACTTCACCGGGTACGGGATTGAATCTCACTCTGTTGGATATGGACACGAAATGTCAGTCCTTTTCACTTATTGAGCCGATAGCAAGGCGTTGACCTTATCTTCTAGCTCGTGCATCATCTTGTTGTTCTTGGCCGCATCTTTCTTTGAAGGATGTCGAGAAAGATCAACTGAACCACCCCCAGTGATATTGAGGGGTGCAATTGAACCACTCCTAGTGTTACGGAGGGATGTGATTGGGCCACCCCCAGTATTTTTGAGGGGTACGTCATCCATGATGACTTCATCCGCTTCTAGATTGTTGTCAACTGTGATGTTCTGAGTGCGGCGACTAGATTTAGCCCACTGACTGGACTCAGGTGGTGGTTGAAGTCGTTAAGTCTGTAACTCTCTCATCTGCTGCATAGTTAACTCCATCTTCATTTTTATTTCAGCTCTAAGTTCCTATCTCTATCATGCTAAAGCCTCTTGAAGCATTTAAGCCACTTGGTCGGGAGTGATTGTGAACGACTCCCTTGCTTCCCTCATGCTGGATATTATCGTTGGAGGCGATTGCGGAGAAAGTATCTGATAGTTAGTCTTCCGAAGATAGTACTTTGTGCATCATCAGGTAATCCCTCTGTCCGATGGCTTCTAGCTAGAGCCGAGATATTCGTTAGGCTATCCCTAAATTGACTTTTCTTCCGGCAGAAAAGTCAGGATTAGAGCCGTTTGAAGCAATCACAAACTTTCCTTTGTCAACCATATTGATGGTGGCTTTAGGGAATTCATCATCCTGGACAGTAGATTTTCTCTCATGGAAACATCTTGGCTTGGGCTTTGACGCTCCGGTGGCAAGTTTCTCGAATACCCCCTTTGTAAAATGGTCCTGGGGTAGCTATATTTTGATAATACTACCCTGATAGATCTCCCACATGGATAGTGAGAGCTGGTTTCTCGGACACCCTCCTTTTGAGATTTGTTTACACCCTCAGCCTGATGGTGCAGCTCATTAGAGTGATTCATCGCTTGTTGATGTGATGCCCCAAGTATAATGTTGTCTTTTGACAGACACATCTTCTTTTGGGGATGAAGAACCTTGTTGATATTCTCGAGACGATTTGTTATCGCCTTTGAAAAATCCAAGGTCGCATCATGAGTCGTAGGTTTAGGACCACCCCCTTGCGAGCGTGGGATCTTAATCAGCTCCTGGGTTTCAATACGAACCCCTAGGCAATCGATGTCAAGAGTCCTCTTGTGCATGGCACACGAACATGTACAATAAGGTGCCTCAGTTTGTTTGGAGGTGGCAGGATACCTTTGACCGGTCTTTAGCTTAACAGGAGTGTTTGTATGACGCCCAGCCTGAGGAACTACTCGGGTTCTATTTGTAAGCATCAAAAATTACCTAGGGGTTCTCGCACGTAGCTCGAGACAAAGAGAATATGATAAATATTATTTTCTGAGTCAATAAGGATCATCTGACATCGATAAGCATATAAAACAAGTCGACGAAGCGTACGAATCAATGGGATGACAGATGACGAAGAAACGATCTGATCGGGAGTTACGTTTCACTCATAAAAGGTGAAGCGCCACTCATGTCTCATTTGTTTCATATATGATGCACTCATGGTAGATTGTAGATCTCTTCTCTGGCTTTCTAATGCATCTTGGACCACCTCATTCCGAGATCAAACGTGAAAGTTAGAGCCAAAACAAAGTCAAGGTACAATGTGTGTCTCGGACCTGATAGATCTATTTTGGTCATAATACGATTTTAATCTGAATAATCTCAAAAGATAAAAGTTGTAGATCTCTTCATTAGCTTTCTAATGCATCTTGAATCATCTCATTCCGATATCAGACATGAAAGTTAGAGCCAAAACAAATCCGAGACACAACAAGTGTCTCAGCCAGCCAAGACACAAAGTGTGTCTCGGCCAGCCGAGACACAAAGTGTGTCTCAGGCCCCGAAAACATTATTTTTGCTATTTTTTGCCGTTTCTTCGATGTTCACTACCCTGATTCTGATACAAAGCTTATCCATCTGATTTGAAGCTATCTTGGAATGTGGTTAAGTAGTTACAACTAAAGATAAGAGGGAATCGGACATTCTTATCCGAAAACCAAATTCCCGAAGCCTATAAATACAGCCCTAGGGCCTTCATTCTTACAGATCCGAAATTCTTGAGCCTCGGCGAAGCCTTGTCAAACTAAAGAGTGAGGAGCACAAATTTCAGAGAGGAGAAAGAGATCTCGGCGAGCTATTCAGCATAAAGAGGAAGAGTTCGAGAGATCTGCATCTGTTCATCCATTTCCTTGATATCGTACCTAGCTGCGATTCTCGAGAAGAGTGATTATCTCGCTTTGCCGAGATAGTTACTTCAGTTTCCTGTCTCCTTTACAAGGTAATAAAACTTATATTTGGATCTGATCAGTTGGTGGGCCACGGATAAACCCCAGCACAGGCTAAGATCCCACGCAAGTAGCGGGTGATAAATGTCTGTTGTGTGTGTTTTAAGAACGTTGTAATCTTTTGTTTTATTTGTGTAAGAAAGATCTTATAAAAGACTAACTTTTTTGAATTCATTGTAATGACTGAAGTTGTAATAAGTTCCATGAATAAATCAACTTTCCACCAAAATACGTTGGCGACCACAGTAGTAGACAATAGTCTCGTCACTAAGACTGTCGTCCCACAACCGAAGATCAAGATCACAGTTGATTAAGAGGTCGAGTATGAGTTCGACAAAGCTAAATTTGAGGAATATTTCTCCTCGTCTTCATCAAAATCCTCCTCTCCCTGCAAGTGCGGAAAGATTTCGTCTTTGAAGGAGGCTTATTTGTTGATGAAGGCTACAAATAACTCTGCTCACTACAACTCCTCTCCAATCAAGGAGTTATCCAATCAAGGTACGCCAACCCTGACGAAGAGGGCTCATTAAAGGCGACACCAACGTTAAGCTCGTCAAATTTCTAAGGCGTTAGAATAAGGCATGAAGAGGAAAGAGATGGTCAAAGAATCACCAAAATCCAAATGAGTCTGGGTGCCGAAGGCGAAAACATCGCCGAAAACAGCTGAAACGCTTCCGCTTAGGGAGAGACACGACTTGTGTCTCGCACCTTATTCCAGCCATGTGGGCATTTCCAAGCCTCCGTTAGCATCCGAGCCCAATCGTCTTGCTCCGGCGAAGCCCTACGGCAGTGTGGATCTGTCCAAATTTAAGATTTCGATAAAAGATCGTCTAGGTCCTCTACACGAAGATCGAGGCAAAGCTCCGGTGAATAAAACCTGAATAGTTCCTCAGGCCGGGGTTGTATAAACACTCCCATCAAGCCAAAGGCTTCTCAAAGGTATCGCACCGCCTCCAAACAAATCGGGGCACCTCATTGTATGTGTTCGTGTGCCATGCACAAGAGGACTCCTGGCATTCATCGCATGGGGATTCGTATTGGAACCTAGGAGCACGTTTAAATCTCACACTCGCAATGGGGTGGTTTTAAATGTGTGACTCCTGATGAGACCTTGGATTATTCAAAGGCGACAACTAATCGTCCTGAGAATGTCAACAAGGCTCTTCATCCCCAAAAGAAAATGTGTTCGTCAAAAGACAACGTTATACTTGGAGTATCACACCAACAAGCGATGGATTGCTCTAATGAGCTGCACCATCAGGCTAGGGGTGAGAACATATCCCAAAAGAAAGATATCTAAGAAACTAACTCTCAGTGTCCATGTGGGAGGCTTATTAGGATGGTATTATCAAGATGTAGCTACCCCACGACCATTTTACAAAGGGTCTCGATATTTGAGAAGCTTGCCACTGAAGCGTCGAAGCCTAAGCCAAAATGCTTCCATGAGAGAAAATTCACCATTCAGGATGATGAATTCCCTGAAGTCACCATCAACATGGTTGACAAAGGAAAATCAACACGGCGCTCGAATGATCCTAATCGTAACTTTAGCCCGGGAGCAAAAATCAGTCTAGGAATTGCCTAATTAATATCTCGGCTCCAGTTAGAAGCCGTCAGACGTGTGGATTGCCCGAATATGCACGACGGATTGTCTTCAGAAGATAAACTTTTGGATACTTGCTCCGCAATCGCCTCCAACGATACAATATCTAGCACGGGGCGAGCTTGAGAAGTATTCATGATTACTACCAAACAAGTGGCTCAACTTCTTCAAGAAGCATTGGCCAAACAAAAGAAGATTTCAAAATTGAAATGGATATGGTCGTGCAGCGAGTCAACGATTTACATGCTCAACAGCTTCAGGAGTTGTCAAATCAGCGTAGTGAATCCAGTCGTCATCACACCACCAATCAGGTAGATAGTGACTCAGAGGTGGAGGAGACTATCAATGTCGATGCTCTTCCTAATGACAATGATATTGGGGGTGACCCCAACAATAATACAAACACTGTGGGTGATCCCAACAATAATACTAACACTAGGGGTGACCCAATCACTAATGAAAATGCTAAGGGTGGTCCCATCGTTCGTCCTCAAAATCGCCTGAAGAAAGATACAGGCGATGACGAGATGATGAAAGAGCTAGAGAATAAAATCAATGTCTTAATATCTGCTCAAGAAGTGAGTAAAACGAGCATTTCGTGCCCGTATCCAAGAGAGTGGGATTCAATCCCGTACCCGATGAAGTTCACCCTAATTAACTTCATGCCATTCGACGGGAGAGGCTCATCCACTCAACACTTGATCCATTTCAAGTCTCATCTAGGAGTGATCTCCAAGAATGAACCACTGATGATCTGATTATTCGTACGGACACCTTCGATTGGTATCAACGTCTCAAGCTAGGGAGCAGCAACTGCTGGGATGATATGGAAAGCTCATTCCTCAGTAATTTCTTTGATGATGACACCGAAGTGTTAATTGGACCTCTTCTAGATGAGAAGCAAGAAGACAGAGAATCAGTTGACACCTTCGTTAAACGCTTCCAAAACAAGATGATGAACTGCCGAGACCCGGTCACAAAAGAGTTTATACTCCAGACCTGTCATCATAATCTCTTCCTCGATGTCCTCGAAGTCATATGTGTTGTCCCCTCAACCACCTGGAAAGATTTAAAACTACATGGAGAACAGGTCGAGTACTTCCTCAGAAGAAAGAAGGCCGAGAGAAGCCAGCCGACAACACATGTGGTTGCTATTGATGTTAATCAAACATCACAACAACAACCTCAGAAACAACGAAGGACTCCAGATCCGAGACTCCCAAAAGAGTACTCCTTCTAGGATGAGAAATTTTCAGCCATCTTGAAGTACCTCCTCGCCAACGACAAGATCGAACTACCGCCTATTAAAGATCAGGAAGGAGCTAAGAGGATTACGGATCCAAACTACTGTGCGTACCATAGGAAGGTTCTTCATCCTACCAAGATTTTCTTTGACCTCAAAAATAAAATCCAAGCCTTAATTGACTATAGCGTCATAATGGCAAAACAAGCCAAATGAGAGCGGTGTAGACTCCGATGCCTTGGCGATTTGTTAAGCTTGGCGTTGGCGTCGCCTCTGACGAGCTCTCTTCGTTAGAGTTGACGTACTTTGATTGGATAACTCATTGATTGGAGAGGAGTCACTTGTAACCTTCATCAGTGAGTACGCCTCCTTCAAAGACAATATCTTTCCGCATTTGCAGGGAGTGGAGGATTTTGATGAAGACGAGGAGAAATACTTCTCGAACTTGGCTTCGTCGAACTCGTACTCGACCGCTGAATCAACCGAGATCTTAATCTTCGGTTGCGACACGATAGTCTCAGCAACGAGACTATTGGCTCACACCATGGTCACCAGCGTGTTTGTGTCGAAAGTTGGTTTATTTATCGAATCCATTACACGTTTATCGATTACAATGAATTCAAAAGAGTTAGTCTTTTTATAAGACTTCTCACTTACACAAATAAAACAAAAAAATACAACTCTCTTTAAATGCACACAGAGGATGTTTATCACCCGCTACTTGCGTGGGATCTTTGCCTGTGTCGGGGACGCGTCAGTCCATGGACAGCCACGGATCGGATCCGGTTGACAGAATGAAAATTCAATGCTCTTACTTTACAAAGAAAGTATTCGCAGAAGTAAATAATCTCGACCAAGCGAGATTACTACTCTTCTCAAGATCAAAACCAAGTTTGATCTGGAGGAAAAGGGAATGGGCCTCAGATATCTCGAACTCTCCTTCTTTATACTGAAGAACTTCGCCAAGATCTGCTAGCCTCTCTGAACTTTGTGATTCACTTTTCACAGGGACAACACCTCGTCTAAATTTTAGATCCCCGTGTATAGGGGCCCTAGGCTTGTATTTATAGGTTTCGGTTGTAGCATTTTAGGATAGAAATTGATGATTTGAGTTTATCCTTAGTTAATAACACATTAACCACGCTTAAGGATAGTATCAAAACAGTTAGGGAGGCTCTGGAACGAAAGAATCCCGAGAAAAGTATCGAAAAACGCGTTTCGGGAATTTCTGGGCATGAGCCACCCTATGGTGGCTCGGCACTGTGCGAGTCACCCTAGGGCCGAGCCACTTGAAGGTGGCTTAGCCTTGGCCGAGTCGTTTTGATGCAACTCGGCTGCCAGGGGATTTTTTGGTTTGGTCTTGTTCCGTCGTTTTGCGCATTTCGTCGTTTCGTTGACTCATACGCTTTATTGACTTGCTCCGTGCACTCGTTAGCTCTTTTACGACACGGATTATCCTATTTGACTCAGATAATGACGTTCATCGTCTTCTCTTCATTTTGAGTTGTTCACGGGAACCCATAGGCAATTTTTGACGCCTACAATGTTACGTCTCATTATGAATAGGATAAATCATTTAATCATCAATTCAAAGAAGATAGGATAATTAGAATAGATTAGGATAACAATATAATATTTAAAAAAGTTAAGGGTAATATTGACCATAAAAAGATTTTTCCGAACTCGTGTTTTTTTAAGGGAGTATAATATGATACTTATAAAAAGCTTTGAGAATAAATAATAAGTAACTTATAAGGACTCAAAAACTAGATACCAGCGAAACATGCTCTTAGTGTAAGGTAAGGGGCCAAGTTATTATTATTTAGTCATGCACTTCTTTATTGTATTAAAGTTATGAGTATTTTATGACATCAAGTTTATAGGATTAATGCTCATGTATGATTAAATGATTTAATATATTCAAATGATTTAATGTGTTCAATGATTAAATGAATTTAATTGATTAGGGACACTTCTCTCAAGGTTCATTAAATTCTTTAATCTCTTGAAGAAGGAGCCGACATGAAGGAAAGTGCATCTTTATGTCTCCCCTTATCCATAAAGTATTACATTAAAACATCCATCAAATATTTCTCTAATACAAAGAAAGAGACAAAGGGAAGAAACCAATAAATAGAACGACATCCTCAACATCAAGTATGTTTCTTCTTATTTATTCATGAATATCTTTGTTTAAGATCTCATGATGTTTAGCAGAAAAAAATCTCATGGTGCTTGTTTATAGATAAATAAGTTATATTTATTTATGCATAAGTAAAATTTTCTAACAATTAGTATCAGGACCATGAATTTGGAAAAAATTAATAGTTTTTATTAAGAATTGTTATTTCCTAGTTCTCAAATTCTAAATTTTGTATTTGTGAACATGATTAAAGTTTCCGCTGCCAATTTTTGAGAAACTATTTATATAAATTTTTTTGGTTCTGGGATTTATTTGCTAATGTTTTGCTTTTGCCTATGAATTTATTTTGATAATGACACAAATTAGTTTAATGTCTAATTAGTAATTATCCAATAATTGTTTTTCCCATATGTCACCTACGACTGGTTTCATGTTGATCGGATTCTTGATATCTACCGTGGATATTAATTCAAGACATCATATGAAATTTTTTTGGCAGTTTAGATTAATAAAATTGCATTTACCAGTGTTATTACGTATGAAAATTGACCTTTAACTGAAAGTTTACCTGATATTTTGGTGTCATAAAGTTTGTTCTATTGGATATCAATCTGCAATTTGGAATTCATAAAGATAAGACTGTTAGTTTCATTGGCGAATTGAAGTTCTCGTAGGATAGCAAGGGGCGCAACATACCTCATGAGATGAATGTGATTGATGAAATTAACCACATTAATGTAGCCAATTTGATTATCGCACAATCTTTTTTGTCCCCATGTAATTGTGAAGTGTGGGACCTACCCACGTGAAGCACCATGTGTGAACGCGGGGTGCAAACCGCGTGAAGAGAAGCCCATGAAGGCCCACCCGTACTCGTGCTTATAAATGCACACGGAAAAAAATCGCCTAGGTTTTTGTGCAAGGTGGGTTAATTGTTTTCGGCTGCAGGAGGCGTGTAATTGGGGGCTTGGTGCAGAGAGCCGTGCAAGAGGTTTTGTGGTGTGCGGCTGCAGGAGAAAGGTGCTGGCAGAGAGTTCGTGCAGAGAGTTGTTTTTGTGCATCTCTTTTGAGAGAGTTTTTGTGTGAGGGATCTGAGAGTTTGTGTGAGGGTTTAGATTGAGTGATTGTAAACCCTAGTTGTATTCTCTCCCTCTAATAGTAGATCTCCCCCCTCCTTGCCCCGTGGACGTAGGCAATTTGTTGAACCACGTAAAATTGGTTGTATCGCTATTTGTGTGATTTGTAATAGCTTTTAGGTTCCCTCG
>BQKN01066215.1:484681-527637 GCA_022839385.1 Asparagus kiusianus
AAGAGCTGATATCTCACTTGGTTGAGATATTTTGCTTCAGATTCTTGTTTTCTTGGTGAGACGAGAATTCTTATTGCGACCTGACTCTCTTGTTGTGCTGCCGAAGTGCTGCCGAAATTTTCGCTGCGCGCAACAAGTGGTATCAGAGCCCAGATTTCAGATCTAGGGTGTTTTGGATTAGGTGGAGGAAGATTCAGTTGGAAGCTTGGTTCTTGGAGTTCTAGGCTTCGTGGAGATAGGATTTGAAGTTGCCGTTGGAGATCTCGCTTTCCTCGTGTGGTTAGGAGTTCTATTTGGAATGCAATCTAGGGTTCAGTTGGGTAATTTCTTATTCCTTTCAAAGTTTGAATCTTTCTTTGTAATTTGGAGTTAGTTTGCAATGGGAGAAGAAGGTGAAAGCAGCAAGTCGATGGCGAGTACAATACAAGTTGGTTTTCAAAACACTAAGATTAGTGTGGTGAAGTATGATGACAAAATTAACTTTGGTTTGTGGATGAGCGACGTACAGGATGCGCTCAATGCTCAGAATCTGGAAGAGACCATTATGGTCCACGAGAAGCCACCTAAATATGAAGAGGCGGTATGGGAAAAGATGAATAGGAACGCTTGTGGGGGTGATCAGGTCCTGTTTAGAACAGGAGCTAAAATATGATGTGATTGGGGTGACGTCTGTAATGAAGATGTAGAAAATTCTCAACAATAAGTATCTCACAAAGAGTGTTAAGAATAGGTTGCACTTGCTGCGAAGACTCTTCAGATTTCAGATGTCCAGAGGCACCTCGCTAGCGGCTCATGTGAACTACACTAAGTTGTTGTCGGACTTGGCGAATGTTGATGAGAAGATATCTGATGAGTACAAAGCGATTATTTTATTGGGCTCCTTACCGGATGAGGAGTATGATACCTTCGTGCTCACTTTGTTGAACGGGAGATCTTCTATCAGCTATAGTGAAGTGACTAATGCATTGACCAATTACGATTTGAGGAGGAAGAACAAGGAGACTTTCCGTGCTAGCACTTCAGGCGAGGCCTTGTCGACGAAAGGTAGAAGCCCATATCCGAAAGGTGGTAATAGAGGGAGGTCAAAGTCAAGAGGTCGTCACCAGCTAGGAAAGAACCAATGTACATTCTGCAAGGAGCAGGGACATTGGAAGAGAAACTGCCCGAAGCTCAAGGAGAAAGAGAATGGCAAGAAAAAGGGCCCGAAGGCCAATGAGGTAAATATTGCGAAAGGCGATGATTTTGATGATTCGTGCTTTCTCTACTGATTACTCCGGAGGTAAACCATGTGGATGCATCAGATTGGATGCTTGATTCCGGCGCTACTTATCATGTGACCCCTAGGCGAGACTGGTTTGCATCTTTTGAGAAAGTCGACGAGGGTGTTATTGTCATGGGAAATGATCAATCATGTGGCGTTTGTGGGATAAGTACCGTACGGATTAGGATACACGATGGAGTAGTTCGTGAATTGAAGGAGGTGAGATTTGTTCCTCAACTGAAGAAAAATCTTATCTCGGTTGGAGCTTTGGAGGCGAAGGGATTCAATGTGACTTTCGAAAACGCTATAGCGAAGGTTACTAAGGGATCATTGGTGGTGATGAAGGAATTTCGCAATAGGAATTTGTATTATCTGAAGGAAATCATCGAGATTAGCCAAGTTGCTTCGGCTATTTCAGAAGCAGACATGAGCAGACTTTGACACTATAGGTTGGGGCACATAAGTGAAAAGTCACTACAGGCATTATGTAAGCAGGGGCTATTGAAGGGAGCCAAGAGTAGAAAGATTGAGTTTTGTGAGCACTGTGTTCTTGGCAAGAAGACGAAGGTAAAGTTTGGGACTGTCATCCATAGAACGAGGGGCATCCTAGACTACGTACACACAGATGTTTGGGGTCCCACCAAGACTACATCACTTGGTGGTCGACATTGGTTCGTCACGTTTGTTGATGACTATTCTAGACGTTGTTGGGTGTACACCATGAAGCATAAGAATGAAGTCCTAGATTTATTTGTGGAGTGGAAGAAGAGATTAGAACTACAGACTGGGAGAAAGATCAAGACGTTGCGATCCAACAACGGCGGTGAGTATACTTCTGACCCCTTTCAGCAGCTATGTCGAGACGAGGGTATAGAAAGACACTTCACGGTTAGTCATACACCATAGCAGAATGGGGTGGCAGAGAGGCTAAATCGATCTTTACTGGAGAAGATCTGATGCTTATTGTCGCAGAGTAGTTTGGAGAAGATCTTTTGGGCTGAGGCACTCACATATGCGAGCCACCTCATTAATAGGCTGCCTTCATCTGCGATTGAGGGGAAAACCCGTATGGAGAAGTGGTCAGGAGAGCCAGCACACGATTATGACCAGCTCAAGATATTCGGGTGCCCTGTATTTTATCATGTGAGAACTGATAAATTGGAACCTCGAGCTAGGAAGGTCAAATTTGTAGGATTCAAGTGTGGTGTCAAGGGATATAATCTTTGGGATCCAGTTGATAAAAAGATTATGCTGAGTAGGGATGTCATATTTGATGAGGCTTCTATCTTGAAGCTTCCCAGCTCTCATCAGGTGGAGAGCGACCCGACGAAGGAGATATCGCAGGTGGTGGAGATCGATGCAGCTCCACATTGTCCAGATAGTACAGTATCTATTAGAGTGCCGACTGAGATGATGCTAGGCGAGCACGACAACGACGAGGAGGATACGAGTACAGTTATACAATATCAGGAACAGACGGCTGTTTGTGGAAAAATTTTGTAGTAAAAGAAACGAAGGAAAATTGATTTGTATTCTCTCAATTTCAATTATAATTTGGATTCCGATTACAAAAGAGAGGAGAATGAATCCGAATTCTCCCCTTTGTTTAATTCTGGGTTCTTCACGATGGCGATGAAGTGCCTTCTTCGAATGCTCGCGTCGGGTTTGCTCTCCGCTGACGATCCGAACGTCTTGATTCACTGGAATGTGGTATTCTCTTCACGATTTGACGCTGTGGAGGACTTGCGTGGCAAGTTTGAAACTCTGAACGAGTTGATAACTCTGAACGAGTTAAACTCTTAAAAAAGAGTTGATTTAAACCGAAAATCGGTTAATAGCCAAAGATGAAGAAGCTCCTGTTGTCGAACGTTGCTGAGAGATGACGTCGATCTCCTCAAAAGCCTACCCAAGGATCTCTTCTGTTGCTGCCAAGAAGTTCCAACAGACCGACCCCTCAACTGAATTGATTTTCAGTTATTTATAGAGGATTAAAGGGTGTAACCACCCCCTTAATTCGCTCCTAAGTGGGGCTAATGGGATGTAACCGCCCCTTAAATCACTCCTGAGTGGAGTTGTGATCCCCTCAGATCGTGGGAAACGGTTTTGAAACCGTTCAGCTTGTGTTTGAATGAGTCAAACGCAAAATCCGCATTCTGGCGTGAATTCTGCATTCAAACGCACTGTCTGGAAGCTCGTTTGCAGCGTCTGGAACCTGCGTTTGTAGCATTTGGAAGCTGCGTTGGCATCTTGTTGGAAGTTGCGTTTGACAGCTTGGAAGCTGCGTTTGGCAGCGGATGGAAGCTGCGTTTGCAGCTTTCGGAGGCTGCGTTTGAGCTGCGTTCGTGGCTATGAACGCGGTGCGCCTTGATGCTGGTACGCGGGGAGGACTTCCACGTCTTGATTTTGAAGAGACCGTCGATTTGTAGTCTCTTTCTGTCGAAGCGTTGCAAAGATCGTTATTTTGTAATATTTGCTTTAGCTCTCTGATATGCGAGAGTCGTCAGATTGTAACTCCCGATGTTGATTGTGAAGGTTGTTGATTAGAGCTTTCATCAATTGTTGTGAAGGTCGTCAGATTGTAACCTTCATCGATTTACGTGAAAGTCTTTAAATTGTAGCCTTCTGGAAGTCGTCAGATTGTAACTTCCATCATCGGTGTTTGATGGGGATCAGCTATCTATTGTGATTTTTAGATAGCCTACAGAACTCCCTCCAAAGTTTTCGAAAGTTTGCGGTTGACTGGGACGAATTTTCAGAATACTTTGGATTTTAACTCTGATCTTGGAGCTGTTGATTCCTTGTGGTAAAGGATTTATTCTCTGCACTTGCTTCGAAGACATCTTGGTTGAAGGGATTTGCCACGTAGGACCTGTGTGAAGATATGCGCCACAATCCTGCTTCTGGAATGTGGGGGTGGACCCTGCATTTTGAACTTGAGATGCGGGTCTCACCCTTATATTTTGAATTTGGAACATGGGTGTGACCTCGTCATTTTGGTTTTTGCAACGCGGGTCTGACAAACATGCATAAGATTTTTGGCAAACCCTCAGCCATCAACGGATTTGATAAGCCTTTACCGACTACCGTTTGAGTCGGGCTAGCATGTGGATTGTCTAAGTCCGTTTCACATGTAACGCTGTGCTAAGAGAATGAACCCTTTTAGACTTGATGCTATGATTTTGAATACAAAGACTTTATCACTTTTACGGGAAAAGACTAACCAGCGACGCGTGTTAGGCGTTGGCTTATCTCTAATTAGGGATCGAGATAAAGTCCCTCATGCATGTGAGGCATGGATTTTGATGTTCTTTTCACGGTAAAAGACTAACCGACAACGCGTGTTAGGCGTAGACTTATCTTTAATTAGGGATCGAGATAAAGTCCCCCATGCGTGTGAGGCATGGATTTTGATGTCCTTTTCACGGTAAAAGACTAACCGGCAACGCGTGTTAGGCGTAGACTTATCTCTAATTAAGGATCGAGATAAAGTCCCCCATACGTGTAAGGTATGGATTTTTGGTGTTACGATGTTGAATACATAGGCTTCGTCGCTGTTTCTTCCTGTGCTACTTGAAGCACTGAAAGAAAGTTGAAAGCGTCAGAGGTGTAGTATTAACTTGGCATAAATTTTCACTTAGAGTGAAATTCAGAAATTTTTTTCACTATCCCTAGGATAATTCCAGAAAATCTTTAATCCCTTGGGGATTTTATAATGAAAACTTGCTATTCTTATTGAAAAAAAAAGATTAACAAGTTCATTGGAGGGTTTGACTGTTAGAGGTGTGATGTTAACCTAACAGTATTTTATGGACCTATCGCTCTATTGAAGAGAGTCGATAAGTTGATTTGGTCGGGAATTTGTTGCGATCGGAGCAACTTTTTTGACTTATCATCTTATTGAAGAGGATTGATAAGTGAATTTGTTAGAGGTGTGATGTTAACTTGACGGGAATTTGTTGCGATCGGAGCAACTTTGAGGACCTATCACTCTATTGGAGAGAGTCGATAAGTGGATTGGTTGTCAGAGGTGTGATATTAACATGACAGGAATTTGTTGCGATCGGAGCAACTTTGTGGACTTATCATCCTATTAACGAGGATTGATAAGTAGATTGTCAGAGGTATGATGTTAACATGACAAGAGAATATGTTGCGATCGGAGCAACTTTGTGGACTTATCATCCTATTAAAGAGGATTGATAAGTGAATTTGATTTTGTCAGAGGTGTGATATTAATGTAACAAGAAGACGTTGCGATCAGGACAACTTCGAGGACCTATCGCTCTATTGAGGAGAGTCGATAAGTTGGAAGTGTTGCGATCGGAGCAACTTTGAGAACCTATCGCTCTACTGACGAGAGTCGATAAGCTAGAGGTGTTGCGATCGGAGCAACGTTGAGGACCTATCGCTCTATTGAGGAGAGTCGATAAGTTGATTTTGTCAGAGGTGTGATATTAACGTGACAGGAATACGTTGCGATCAGGGCAACTTTGAGGACCTATCGCTCTATTGGAGAGAGTCGATACGTTGATTTTGTCAGAGGTGTGATATTAACGTGACAGGAATACGTTGCGATCAGGGCAACTTCGAGGACCTATCGCTCTATTGGAGAGAGTCGATAAGTTGGAAGTGTTGCGATCGGAGTAACTTTGAGGACCTATCGCTCTATTGACGAGATTCGATAAGCTAGAGGTGTTGCGATCGGAACAACGTTGAGGACCTATCGCTCTATTGAGGAGAGTCGATAAGTTGATTTTGTCAGAGGTGTGATATTAACGTGACAGGAATACGTTGCGATCGGAGCAACTTTGTGGACTTATCATCCTATTGACGAGGATTGATAAGTAGATTGTCAGAGGTATGGTGTTAACATGACAAGAGAATATGTTGCGATCAGAGCAACTTTGTGGACTTATCATCCTATTAAAGAGGATTGATAAGTGGATTGTCAAAGGTGTTTGATATTAACGTGACAAGAGAATGTTGCGATCGGAGCAACTTTGTGGACTTATCATCCTATTGAAGAGGATTGATAAGTGGATTGTCAGAGGTGTTTGATATTAACGTGACAAGAGAATGTGTACTTGGGACTTGCACAAGATTTTAGGAATTAGCGTCTCGCTGGGGAAACTTGCTAGGTGAGTTTATTATCAGAAACGATGAGTTTTGATATTTGTGATTTGAGTAAGATTTTGAAGACTTAATGTCTTGCTGGAGAAGATTACGTTTTGAGCAATTTTGAGGACTTATCATCCTATTGTTAAGGATTGATAAATTGATTGTCAGAGGTGTATTGTTAACGTGACAAATTGGGAGTGATGCAAGCTGTATTCATACTCTGTGGGGGTGATGGTCGTCAGAAGTGTAATGTTAACTTGACGGTGTGAAAGATTCGTTACTCTTAATCCATTGGCTTCTAAGTAACCAACCCCCAGTCTTGATTAAGACTTAGCAGGGGAATAAAAAGAGGTAGATAAGGCACATCACCTAGTGGGACACTATCCATGAATTCGGAACAGAGGCACATCACCTGGTAGGCCATTATCTGATGAGTTTGACTATCAGAGGTAACTGTTAACGTGATAGTTTTGTGGACCCGCCATCCTACTTGAAGAGGATTGGCAAGTTGATGGACTATCAGAGGTAAATGTTAATGTGATAGTTTTGGTGGACCCATCATCCTTCATGAAGAGGATTGGTGGGGAATTTAGAGGAAATGGACTATCAGAGGTAACTGTTACCGTAAAAGTTTTGGTGGACCCATCATCCTTCATGAAGAGGATTGGTGGGGGAATTTGGAGGAAATGGACTATCAGAGGTGATAGTTAACATGATAGTTTTGTGGACCCACCATCCTACTTGAAGAGGATTGGCAAGTTGATGGACTATTAGAGGTAACCGTTAACGTGATAGTTTTTTGGACCTGCCATCCTATTAAAGATGATTGGCAAGTTGATGGACTATCAGAGGTAACTGTTAACGTGATAGTTTTATGGACCTGCCATCCTATTGAAGAGGATTGGCAGGAGAATTTGGAGGGAATGGACTATCAGAGGTGATTATTAACGTGATAGTTTTATGGACCCATCATCCTTATTGAAGAGGATTGGTGGGGGAATTTGGAGAAAATGGACTATCAGAGGTAACTGTTAACGTGATAGTTTTGGTGGACCCATCATCCTTCATGAAGAGGATTGTTGGGGAATTTGGAGGAAATGGAATATCAGATGTAACTGTTAACGTGATAGTTTTGGTGGACCCATCATCCTTCATGAAGAGGATTGGTGGGGGAATTTGGAGGAAATGGACTATCAGAGGTGATAGTTAACATGATAGTTTTGTGGACCCACCATCCTACTAGAAGAGGATTGACAAGTTGATGGACTATCAGAGGTAACCGTTAACGTGATAGTTTTGTGGACCTGCCATCCTATTGAAGAGGATTGGCAAGTTAATGGACTATCAGATGTAACTGTTAACGTGATAGTTTTGTGAACCTGCCATCCTATTGAAGAGGATTGACAGGAGAATTTGAAGGGAATAGACTATCAGAGGTGATTATTAACGTGATAGTTTTATGGACCCATCATCCTTCTTGAAGAGGATTGGTGGGGGAATTTGGAGAAAATGGACTATCAGAGGTAACGGTTAACGTGATAGTTTTGGTGGATTTCGTGGTTGATAGAGGTGTTCTATTGAACATGACAACTCAGAAAATTTATTGCTCATAATCGAATGATCTACGAATAAACAAACCCCCAGTCTTGAACAAGTGTAGGGGGAAAAGGGATAGACATGGCACATCGCCTAGTGAGCCATTATCTAACGAGTTTGACTATCAGAGGTAATTATTAACGTGATAGTTGTTGGACCTGCCATCCTACTGAAGAGGATTAGCTTCGGTGGCCATATTATCTTCCCCTTCTGACTGAGAAGATTGGGCTTGGTCCGATTGCTCAGGTTGATCGCGCCTACTTTGTTCTTCAGCTTTGATCCTGGCACTAATCTTTTGAGCCTGTTCACCTTGAGAGATTAATTATCTCCAGGAACGGCATTCTGTAACTCCTATTCGGGCTAGGAGGTCGATCTGCAAGTTGTGTCGACAGGTCTCCACTAAGGTAGATTGTGTTATACCTGTCGGGCATCGAAGAGCCATGCTGCGGAACCTCTTGACGAAAGCTTTGACGGACTCCCTCTTCTTCTGCTTAGTGGCAAGAAGGGTATGGATAAAAATTTATGTATCCTCTTCAAAGAATCTTGACATGAAGAGTCTCTCTAGATCCGCCCACTTTTGGATACATCCCGTAGGAACTTTTCTGAACCATTCAAAGGCAACTCCCTTGAGGGTGCCAATGAACAATCGAGCCAGAATGGCGTCATTTGATATCACATTCCCAGTCTGTGACTTGAAATGATAGATATGTTGGTTCGGTGATCCCGTGCCGTCAAAAGTTTGTAGCGTCGGGACCTCAAATTTTGGAGGATAAGGGGCTGCATCCCATTCGGTAGGATAGGATCTGATAACTCCCTCTTCTTGGAGCTCGCTTCTGTTAGAAATAGCATTGAGGCGGGCTTCCAATTCTTCCATTTTAGCAGATTGGAGATTCTGCTCGTTCTCAGTCTCTCTTCCTTCATCAGAGGAAGATTCCAGGTTATGGGCTTCTTGGTCAGAAGCCGTGTCATCAACCATTTTTTCCTTCCCTTTGCTTGTGTGAGGTCGGGACGAAGACGTTTTTCCTCTCCGGGAGAATTCTTGCCTGGTTGGTGAATCTGTCTCCTGAGATTTGGCATTGTCTGCGACGATTTGAGTCAACAGGGTCATGAGTTCATTGATGGCCTCCTGCTGAGATTTGAGCATGGCCTCCTGCTCGTCAAGTCTTTTCGTGAGATCTTCATGGTTTCCCGTCATATAAGCGGAGCTCTCATGTTCAACAAAAGAGCTTGATGATTGGGACTCTGCAATGGCTGATTGTTCATCATCGGAATTAGTTCCTCTGGCTAACCTCCGATAGTTGACAGGGGTAATGGCTCATGTTCGCGTCCGAGTGTGTTGGTAGATTCCTTCAAACTCGTCTGTGATTTCTCTGACGGTCAGTGAACACCTTGTCTCAGAGTCATTGGAACTAGGACCTGAGGCTTTCCCTCTGCCGATCACATTGATAGTGACCCCAGGATATTCGGTCTCTGGAGACTTCTTCATGTGAGAACATCGTTGTTGGTTGGGCAAAGTAACGTTCGTAAATTGGTCGAACAGTTTGGCCGCATATGAGCAGCATTGACATCCCGAGAGGACCGTAGGAATGACTTGTTGCATCGGTCTTTCTCTCAAAATAAACACTCTCAAATCTGTTGTGAAGATTCGAGGAGAATTACTCACTGCTCGTGAGGTTTGAATTGGAACCCCCAGTCCATGATTGGACAGGACCAGCTCCACGGTATACACCAGGTTCTGTGTTGGATTTCGTCACCCGAACGCATGCCTGAGCTCCAGGTGTTGCTGGTGAAACGCAGTCCCGAGGGCTGCGTTTAGCTTGGCTTATGCAGAGCTCGTGTTGAGGCTCAAAAACGCGAAGCTCGCGTTGATTGGAGGATCGGCTTTCTCAGAGTTGTGCCCGTCACTTTGACACGGATGCAGAACCTTCAACTCGGTGGACGAGTTTGGCTGAAGCTGAGCCCACTCCTTCGGAGGAGGGGCTATTCGAGCATTCTTGGTTAAAGGAGAAGGCCCCCTTCGGCATAGGAGCAACATTTTGAGCTTTAGTCTCCTTGGAGGCTTTGTGGATCTTGTGCATAGCCTTAGGGCTAAGAGATCCGGAGGAGATGGCCTCCTCAAACTTGGCTTGATCAAACTCTACCACGAGAGTTTCGACAATTGTTCCAGTGAGATGAATGTCGGATTGCGCCACCACTTCTTCATCCGAGAAGCTTGTCCCCAGCGGAGTCGCCATCTTTTGTTTGTGGAAAAATTTTGCAGTAAAAGAAACGAAGGAAAATTGATTTGTATTCTCTCGATTTCAATTACAATTTGGATTCCGATTACAAAAGAGAGGAGAATGAATCTGAATTCTCTCATTTGTTTAATTCTGGGTTCTTCACGTTGGCGATGGAGTACCTCCCTCGAATGCTCGCGTCGATTTTGCTCTCCGTTGACGATCCGAACGTCTTGATTCACTGGAACGTGGTCTTCTCCTCACGATTTGACGTTGTGGAGGACTTGCGTGGCAAGTTTGAAACTCTGAAAGAGTTGATAACTCTGAATGAGTTTAAACTCTTGAAAAAGAGTTGATTTAAACCGAAAATCGGTTAATAGCCAAGGATGAAGAAGCTCCTGTTGCCGAACGTTGCTGAGGGATGACGTCGATCTCCTCAAAAGCCTGCCCAAGGATCTCTTCTGTTGCTGCCAAGAAGTTCCAACAGACCGACCCCTCAACTGAATTGATTTTTAGTTATTTATAGAGGATTAAAGAGTGTAACCACCCCTTAATTCGCTCCTAAGTGGGGCTAATGGGATGTAACCGCCCCTTAAATCACTCCTGAGTGGAGTTGTGATCCCCTCAGATCGTGGGAAATTGTTTTGAAACCGTTCAGCTCGTGTTTGAACGAGTCAAACGCAAAATCCGCATTCTGGCGTGAATTCTGCATTCAAACGCACTGTCTGGAAGCTCGTTTGCAGCGTCTGGAAGCTGCGTTTGTAGCATTTGGAAGCTACGTTGGCATCTTGTTGGAAGTTGCGTTTGACAGCTTGGAAGTCGCGTTTGGCTGCAGATGGAAGCTGCGTTTGGCAGCGGATGGAAGCTGCGTTTGGCAGCGGATAGAAGCAGCGTTTGCAGCTTTCGGAGGCTGCGTTTGAGCTGTGTTCGTGGCTATGAACGCGGTGCGCCTTAATGCTGGTACGCGGGGAGGACTTCTACGTCTTGATTTTGAAGAGACCGTCGATTTGTAGTCTCTTTCTGTCGAAGCATTGCAAAGATCGTCATTTTGTAATCTTTGCTTTAGCTCTCTGATATGTGAGAGTCGTCAGATTGTAACTCCCGATGTTGATTGTGAAGGTTGTTGATTAGAGCTTTCATCAATTGTTGTGAAGGTTATCAGATTGTAACCTTCATCGATCTACGTGAAAGTCTTCAAATTGTAACCTTCTGGAAGTCGTCAGATTGTAACTTCTATCATCGGTGTTTGATGGGGATCAGCTATCTATTATGATTTTTAGATAGCCTACAACGGCTCAGGTTCAGGATTCTATTACGGTTCGAAGACAGAGGAGAAACATACAGATGCCAGCACGATATGCCGGCACAGTTGCGTATGCACTTCCGGTGGCGAGTATCGATGAGTTGGTGCCTACTACATTTAGAGAGGCCGAACAGAGTTCGGAGGCTGATTCGTGGCAGGTAGCTATGCAGGAGGAGATGGTGTCTCTTCACAAGAATGATACGTAGGAGCTTGTTGAGCTTCCAAAGGGGCGGAAGACGATTGGTTGCAAGTGGGTATACACGAAGAAGGAGGGCATTTAGGGCACTCCATTGAGGTTCAAAGCTAGGTTGGTTGCGAAGGGCTATGCACAGGAGGAAGGTATTGACTATAATGAGGTTTTCTCTCCGGTGGTGAAGCATTCTTCGATTCGGATTTTGCTAGCTTTGGTGGCACAGTATGGTTTAGAGTTAGATCAGTTGCATGTGAAGACGACATTTCTTCATGGTGATCTTGATGAAGAAATATATATGACTCAGCCATTAGGATTCTGAGCTACAGGGAAAGATAAGTTGGTTTGCAGGTTGAAGAAACCGTTCAGTCTCCTCGACAGTGGTATAGGCGATTTGATGGTTTTATGATTGGTCATTCATACACTCGGAGCCAGTTTGATCCTTGCGTATATTTTCGCAAGTTGAAAGGAGGTGCGTACATCTATTTGTTACTTTATGTCGATGACATGTTGGTTGCCTCTACTTCCAGGTCAGCTATAGATGAATTAAAAGTTCAGCTTTTAAATGAGTTTGAGATGAAGGACTTGGGCGAGGCGAAACGCATTCTAGGGATGGAGATCGGCAGAGACAAGAAGAAGGGCAGAATTTGTTTGACACAAGTGGCTTATTTAAAGAAGGTTCTACAGCGATTCCATGTTAGCATGGATACGAAGCCAGTTGGTGTACCTTTGGGAGCCCATTTGAAGCTTTCAGCTGGTCTTTCACCAAAGTCAGTTGAAGATCGAGAGTTGATGTCGAAGACTCCATATGCGAGTACGGTTAGGAGCTTGATGTACGCGATGGTATGTATGAGACCAGATTTGTCACAGGCGGTGAGCGTGGTATCGAGATACATGTACAATCCAAGAGTGGGTCATTGAGACGCCGTGAGATGGATTTTGAGGTACATTCGAGGTACGCTTAATGTTAGTTTGATTTATGAGCGGGACACTACAGGTGGGCAACTATGCATTGGTTATGTTGATTCGAATTATGTCGGGGATTTGGATAAACGCCGGTCTACTACGGGGTATGTGTTTACTTTGACCCGTACGCCGGTGTGTTGGAGAAGCACCTTACAGTCGACGGTGGCTTTGTCTATGACGGAGGCAGAGTATATGACAGTTACGGAGGCTGTGAAGGAGGCTATTTGGCTTCAGGGACTTTTGGAGGAACTTGGTATATCGCAGAGGTCCGTCACTATTCATTGTGATAGAATGAGTATTATCTATTTGGCGAAGAATCAGGTTTTTCATGCGCGGACAAAACATATTGACGTTCGTTCTCACTTCGTTCGTGATGTTCTTGAAGATGGCGATGTGGAGATTGTGAAAGTCCACACGAAGGATAATCCGACGGATATGCTCACTAAGGTGGTTCCGAGCAACAAGTTTGATCATTGTCGAAACTTGTTGCACATTCGTGATTGTTGAGGCCGTTGACGACCATTTGGGTGAACTACGTAAGGCTTGATTCCTTGGGCAAGAGGATACATAGGCAGTCTTCCAGATGCAGCCGGTTTGGATTAGTTGATGATGATGGGGGTGAGATTGTTTGGACTCTCGTTCGGGTTCCCGACTTGTTGTGAATTGAGTCCATTGTCGTGAATTAACTTCTCAGCGTACTGGACACAACAAATGAGACATTTGGATGCTTTGGTGTCGGCTCAGTTTTGGGAAAACTTCACCGATGTGGAGAATTGTGAAGTGTGGGACCTACCCACGTGATGCACCATGTGTGAACGCGGGGTGCAAACCGCGTGAAGAGAAGCCCATGAAGGCCCACCCGTACTCGTGCTTATAATTGCACACGGAAAAAAATCAGCTAGGTTTTTGTGCAAGGTGGGTTAATTGTTTTCGGCTGCAGGAGGCGTGTAATTGGGGGCTTGGTGCAGAGAGCCGTGCAAGAGGTTTTGTGGTGTGCGGCTGCAGGAGAAAGGTGCGGGCAGAGAGTTCGTGCAGAGGGTTGTTTTTGTGCATCTCTTTTGAGAGAGTTTTTGTGTGAGGGATCTGAGAGTTTGTGTGAGGGTTTAGATTGAGTGATTGTAAACCCTAGTTGTATTCTCTCCCTCTAATAGTAGATCTCCCCCCTGCCCCGTGGACGTAGGCAATTTGCCGAACCACGTAAAATTGGTTGTATCGCTATTTGTGTGATTTGTAATAGCTTTTAGGTTCCCTCGACAGGTCAGTCCTAGAACTGATGAGAGGAAGAGCTGATATCTCACTTGGTTGAGATATTTTACTTCAGATTCTTGTTTCCTTGGTAAGACGAAAATTCTTATTGCGACCTGACTCTCTTGTTATGCTGCCGAAATTTCCGCTGCGCGCAACAATAATAAGGGCATATTTTCAGGTTGACCTTCGTCATTCTTTTTAATCATTAGTAATGCCCCGCACTATCTATCTAAATTCATATATCTCTAATATAGAAATTCAGCTCAATGTCTGAACAATATTGTACGTGTATTTATGTATTTGTGTCAACTACAACAAAAGAAGCACAAATAAGTATACCAACCAAATGCGGGTGACTCGGACGGTCGAGAGGTTCTAATATGGCTTTCACGGTCTTGAGCTCAATTATGAGCTAGGTTATCATGTAGTAATAATAATAATAAGTATAACAATCTCCCTTTCAACTGAGACAAATAACAACAAATCAAGGACACGAGGGAAAACTAGTTATAGCAGTATCTTGTATTCTAAGAGTCTGTGCAACAGATACCGAGCGACAAACTAAACAGCAAAATGAAGATGAAAGGAAAGAAATAACTATCCATTTCCGAGAAGGGTATCCGGACATAAACCACAATCCCTTAGTTGTAATTTCCGGTTACAAGTCGGAGAATTACACACCATATGAGGAACCGAACCTAATTGCAGCAGCGACGAACTCATGCTTCAAATATCACAGCTCAGACTTTTCGGTTTGCAATTGCTATTACAACCATCTCACCATTCATCTGTGCCTGTCGGTTTGTCCAGAGATCGACACGTCACTTCACTCCCCACAAGAGTGGATGTTCACAAGAACAGTAGAAACCCGACAGTTTCTCAAACTGAACTGAAACTTCACAATCGAAGGATGTCACACACTGGACAGGCCCTCCTTTCTGTTAATGGCACCTCCTCGCTGAGTGGTTAGATCAGGTGGATTCATGCTTCCTCGATCGAGGCATGGCCTGATTCATTAGACCTCATGTATCCTCAACGTTAAAAAAAAACTAACCATCTCAGAAGATCCATTACGCTAAGATGTTGTGCATGTTTCTTTCATCTTCTGTGAAGATTATTGAGTTGCCATGTAGCATCACAGCTACCCTGTTGATCCTGTACGGCGTATATCATCAAAAGAGGGAAGGTATGGACGTTGCAGGCTAACATAAAAAAAAAACTAAATTGCCCAAAATTGCATTTCCTTACATAGCAAAAAAGGACAACACTGCACACAACACAGACCAGAATATTGTCTGATGAGCAGATGAGTAAGTGCAGCTTTTCATGCTAAACAGTACACACAAAAGAGAGCTTAAAATGTGACCCCCGCCCCCCCCCCCCCCCCACCATCCCACCCAAAAAAAAAGAAAGAAACAAACCAACAACAATGAAAAAAACGTGTAGTCCCATTAAGTGCCAAAATAGTCTCAAAGAGACTTTCTGCCAAAATAGTCTCAAAGAGACATTCTTTTTCCCTTGTATAATTGCTGTAATGTCAAACAAGAAAGGATTCTATACCATCAAAACTCAATATTCATGTAAGGTAAATGAAAAGGAATACAAAAAGAAGAAAGAAAAAGGACTCGTAAATACTGAGCACTCCTCTTGCGTTCCAATGGAGTTTTGGCTACAATCAAGAGTGCACAAAATCCATGCTCCAATTCCTCTCACAACAAACCATAAATAAGCTTGTGTTTCTTCATCATGCTCTTCCCTTTGAACTCCCCCAGATCAACCTTCAAAGTGAAATAGGTCTCCCATTCTATTTCCCTGAACAGCATGCATATGTGATACATCCTCTACCTTCAGTTCATTGCATATAGGTCCTCCTCAAATCTCCCACTTATCCTCTCCCTTCTCCAACCAATCACCCCACCATTCATCATTGAATCCTCATCAAACCCATAAATCTGTTGGCCAAAGTTTCATCTTCCATCTCCAAAAATCATCTTGTCCGGTCAAATCGGCCTCAATCCTGATTCCTTTCAAACTCAACATCCCACCCAAATCATCCAATTCCACCTTCAAAACCTCTGCATGGCCGCTGCAACTCAAACTCCCAACCTTGACAGCCTTCTGAAGGTCAGGTTTAACAAATTACAACCCATTGTTCTCCTGTGATTTCAAGTTTCCACCCTAGATGCTACACAGACTCTAATGAGACCCCTACAACAATGCTCGCCATTTTGCAAAAGAGCCTAAAAAACCAAAAAGTGCGGCAAGCTCTTTAGGCAATAAAGAATCAGTAACATCTTAATCGGACCATGGAGTAGGCACCCAAATCTGGGTCGGCATGAACCCAGACATGGGAGATGTAGCCGCTGATCGAGAATCATCAATATGGAACTGGGGAGGGTAGGGGACAGCTGGGACTGGAAGAGGGTCACAATTTGGTGTAGCTGTTTGGAAAGGATTTCAGATCGGATTTGGAATTACATTTGTGAAGTTTGTTGTGCTTTGATGGGCTGACGGAGAGATGATTGTGAGCACTTGGAAGGAGATTGGAGAAAAAAGGTAGAGCGATTGTGAGCACTTGGAAGGAGATTGGAGAGAAAAGTTAGAGCAAAAAAGAAGCAACAGTTAAACATTGCGACTTGGGAGAAGAGAAGAAAAGAGTACAAAAGAGGGAAGCCATGAGAGAGAGGATTTTGTTTTTCCCCCCAGAAAGCAGAGTTCAGAGGAAGGAGTGTTGGGAGTCTTTGAATTCATTTTATCTCTTTTGGTGTTTTATCTTTTCAGTTGTCCAACATAAAAGACAAAATAAATGCACATCCTTATGAAGATAGATGGCACAACAATTCATAATGATGAACGACATACACAACATATACCAAAATAGCACATATAATATTATATGGTAAAAGTTGACATGTCCAACATGTACGCTAGACATGTCTAACACGACATGTCTTCACAATAAAAGTTTGTAGCATGCTTCATAGCAATTTTTAGAAAACGCTACGCCTTTTCAGGCGAGAGGCGCCCAGGTGCCTAGGCGAATGCTTAAGCGGCACATAGATGTTTTTAACATTGAGAGAGGAATGATTTTTTTGAAGATTCAAATCATATCCTAACTATTTTACTTGGGATGGACATAGAGTTTTGATCTAGTTCATTTTATCCTGGCCTACTCTCTTTAACTATTACTATAAGTAATCAATATACCTTTCTAACATGGTATAGTCCACATAAGCAGCCCGTTCTACCCTAGGCACTCCCAAGACTTAGACGGACGACTTTGGTACTCCTTACGTTTAAGCGGCTGCCAAGGCAGGCACCCAAACTGCTATTTAGAATAGGTGACTTGAAGGGGCTTAGACTTGGCCTTTCAGAATTAAGATTTATTAATAAGGTTCTATAGCATGCATGCTTGAATGTTTCTAGAAAAGCCTTATATATTTTTAGATGACTGTAAAATGTCCAATAACTTCATTCATACAATACTTTATAGGCTAAATACCCATATTAGTATTTTAATTCCACCCCATTTACCAAGAAAGTATTTTAATTAGGCAAACCTACTTTAAGGCATTTTAATTGATTCAACTTACCAACAAGGTCCTTTTCCTCGTCGGCGACCAGTTTTCCGACGAGAGCTCGTCACGTGCGTAGCACGTAATGACTTAAATTGTTTTTTAGCTGCTGATGTGACACGAATTTTCTGACGTGGAAGTATTTAAAGGCGGGAATTAACCCTCTAAAAATCCTAATTCACCCAAAATATGACAAATCTATGCCACATCAGCAGCTAAAAAATAGTTTAAGTCATCATGTGCCACGCACGTGACGAGCTCTCACCGGAAAACTGGTCACCGACGAGAAAAATGGCCTTGTTGGTAAGTTGAATCAATTAAAATGCCTTAAAACAGGTTTGCCTAATTAAAATACCTTCTTGGTAAATATGGTGGAATTAAAATACCAATATGGGTATTTAGCCATACTTTATACGTATTGCTAACTAAACTCTAAAGCTTAGCTGATGATATATTAAGATCCAAAAAGATCAACAATATCTTCTCATGCTAATTAATCAAGAAAGATTAAAAAAATCTTCAAAATGGCTACTGGAGCAACTCAACTCTGACACTCACTAAAATCCGAAGCTTATGATCACAATTATCAACTTCTAAGAAATATATCAGTTAATCTTCCTTGGCTGCAGTTCAACAATAAGTCCGTACCAAATGACGAAACATCTTTTACATCTTCTATGTTGTGATCAGCAGAATGGATGCATATCTCGACCTCTAAATAGACATAGGATGTCAGACACAATTTTCCAGCACCTAGAGATATATAGACATGCGTATATACGTTGTTCATACATATTTATTAAACTCATAGCTATAACCAAATAGTGTGTGTGTTACCGAGCGAGCACGGGCATGTACCAGTGTTATCAAAGGCTCGCAAGTGCTTGCACGAGGGCGGTTCACAGAGGGCGCATGCAAGGTATAGCCTAGTATATTTTTCTTTTCTAACATTTTGATTTGGTCTTTATACCCGATAATCCATACTCCAAAAAGAAAAATAAACTCATTAGATCATTTTACTAGATTGATTGCGTACCCCAATTTGTTCTCACTTACTATTTGATTTTACTTCAATATTAGTCTCGATTTAACTTTTCACTTGGAAAATTATGAACCTCACTACTATGTTGGATTTTTGGGTGTATAAGCATTATGAATTAGGCCTTATTGTGTTATCTGTTATTTGATATTTTTCGTCTTGTCATATTTTTATGTGAAAGTTCATAAACATGTCCTTTCATTCTTTATCATCTATCTTCAAAATTTATGTCTGAGGTGTGTGCCTTCACTTAGGCATGTGCATTGCATCGAGTGTTGCACATGTGCGCGTAAAGGAACTTTGCGCCACACATCGCGTCGCGCATTGATAAGACTGGTGTGTATGTGTGCGTAAGTGCACTATTTGGTTATATCCAAGTTTAATATACATGTCCCCAACAACATACATACGATTCTAACGCTGGATAATTATCGTGCTTGACATCCTGTGTGGGTGGGTGGGTGTGCGTACACATGCATCTAAGTGTAGGGATTTTATTTACATGCAAACTAAGGTAAGTAGTAAATAATCTACAAAGCAATTGGTTTCCTTTAAGACATGCAGACAACAAATTTCTTATTTTTCACAAGTTTTGATTAGGGGAAGTTTCTACATATTATAGCTTCTATGATAGATTAAGTCCATATGCATCCATGCAACAACAACAACGAAAAGGATCACTGTACCATTAATCGTGTTGCAATTATAATGTAATTTAAAATGGGAAAAAACATTTATCATGTCAGTTTGGTTTGTTTATTCCTCATGCATCGATTAGTTACAGCCACTTTATCCCGCGTATAGTCACCACAGACCTAAACATCTCATCCATAAAAGTAAGGTTGTATATGCTAAGACTATCTACAAGCATATAACTTAATAATTGGATTTTTCTCCTCAAGAAAATCCTATTTAACATGAAACTAAAAAAAAATCCTAACTAACATGAAACTACTTCATCATACAAATACCATAACACCTAATCAATGGAGATGAAGTTCAAAAGTTTTAACTAAGGCTTCTTCCTTTCTCTCTTCTATTACTACTTTTACAAGCCAATAGAATCATTTGGTTGGTTTGTACAGCATGCATGCTCAAAAGAGGGTGACAGAAGATATGTGGATAGCCATCAAAGGGAGGGGAGGAGAATTTAATAGTCACAGATTGACGCATAATAATAAAAATGACAAAAAAGGTCCCATATAGATCAGCATCCTGTTTCCTTTCCTAACCAAGAGGATATCATTGCACAGCAAACAAATCATAAAATTGCCAAAAGAATAAATGAACAGAAAGCCTGGACCATTTCCAGTGCATTCTGTGGATTTCACTATCACATCGATGCAAGAGAGTCTTAACTGCTGAAGTGTACGATACATTCGGAATGCTCAGTCACCTTCAAGCCAAATACACAAATAAGACTTCAAAATATTAATGCCTTGCAATGAGATCATATGAACAACAACTAGTCTCATCAAAACGGCCTCAACAAGTGGTTTATTCTGAATTCATTATAGTATTATTCAGTCTATAAACATTAAGGTATTGATATGACTCATACAAGAAAGAAGTGAGGATAATGTAATCTAAACTAAATGAAGAGACTACATAAAGAAAGAAAAAGAAAAGAAAAAAGAACCTCATAGACACCGAATCCTCCTCTGACAAGATTCAAACTTCTGATGGGGTCTTTGCAACAATCGAAAGAGCATGTAATCCACTTTCCAACTCCTCTTTCAACAAATCGTAAACAAGCCTGTGCCTCTTCACCATGCTCTTCCCTTCAAACTCCTTCGACACAACCCTCAAATTAAAGTGGGTCTCTCCGCTGCTATTCCCGCGAACCCCGGCATGCCCGGCGTGCATATGCGATACATCCTCAATCTCCAGTTCAGTTGGGTTCAACTCCCTCCCCAATCTCTCCCTCATCCTCTCCTTTCTTCCACCCCCGGCTCCCGAGACTCCGACCCCCTCGCCCGTTTCCCGCTCCAAAATCTCATTTTCTTCTTCGATTTCCTCGCCGTCCGCAACCGAAACGCCGTCTAATTTCAAATTTCCTTCAAACCCGCCATTGTCCCTGCCTAAACCGCCCTCTCCCTCCCTCAGAACCCCATCTTGGCCATCCGTACGGGCCAAGCCCCCAGCCTCAGCCGCCTTATCCTGCATAAGCTTCAACATGTTAAGAAACCCGTTGTTCCTCGAAGGCGACAGGCTCTGCCTCAGCCCCAGGAGCTGCACAAACTCCGGCGAGACCCCCGCGACGACCTCCGGGGGCTCCCCGGACAGCCCGATGACCAGGAGGGCGGCGAGGCCCTTGGTCAGGGCGGAATCGGAGTCGGCGTCGAAGCGGACCTTGGAGGGGTCGTCCGGGTCCGGGTAGGCGCGGACCCAGACCCGAGAAACGCACCCGCGGACCCGGTAGGCGTCGGTCTGGAAGTGGGGAGGGTAGGGGGGGAGCTGGGCTCCGTAGTGGAGGAGCTGCTGGTACTTGGATTTGGGGTCGGGTACGGACTGGAAGAGGGCGACGATTCGCTGGAGGTTTGGGGGTAGGGCTGGGGTTTGCTGGGGCTGGGATTGTTGGGATTTTTCGATTGGGGGACGATGGGGAGGGGATAATTGGGAGAGGGGTTGGAAGGAGACCGGGGAGGAGAAGGAGAGGGAGGGTTTTGTGGAGGAGGATGAGGGTTTGAAGAAGGAGAGGGAGGATTTTGGGGAGAAGAAGCGGAGGGTGGAGGAGAGAGAAGCCATGAGAGAGGATTGGGGAGGGGAGAGAGAGAGAGCGCGGAGGAATCGAGAGGGTGGCCGGCTTTGGGGACTAGGGGAAAGACTGTTTATCTAATATACTAAACAAAGTGTGTTGCGGGCTGTTTGTTTGCCTTAAGCACGAGGGAAATAAAAAAAACTATTTCTAAGAAAAATTGTTTTGAGAATGTTTGGTTGGTTAAAAAAAAGAAAATCAAAAAATAGAGATGAGATGATGTTAGTTGTCACCTTATTATAGGATGATGTGAGTGATTTTTTAAGAAAACTTGTTTTGATATTGTTTGGTTGGCAAAAAAAAAATAAGGAAATGAATTATTAGAAACTTATTTCTTGTAATAGGTTGTTTTCTTTTGTTTGCTTCATTCTTAAAAATAAGAAAATAGATGAGATGAGATGAGTTATCATTATATTATTGGATGATGTGACCCACACTTAAGGAAATCGTTTTCCTAGCTTTTTGGGAGGAAATAGTTGGAAATAAAATGTTAATGAGATGTGATATGAGTTATCACCATCTTATTAGATGATGTGAGTGATTTGAAATGATAGATGAGATAGGTTGAGTAATGTTGTGAATAAAAATAATATTTTATTAGATGTGGTGGATGAGTTGTTGGATGGAAATAATATTTTATTAGATGTTGTGGATGAGTTGTTAGATGAAAATAATAATATTGGAGGGTTGCTGTAGGTGAATTTTAGGGATGGAAATGGATGAAATTGTACTTTTGATATTTCCACTTTTTCATTTCCATTTCTTGGTTTTTAGGAAATCAACCAAACAGACCCTTAAAACATTTCTTCGAAAAATACCCTCCGAAACACATACATGCATATATCTCTAGCACATCCATATATGCATACGTTAAGATATATATACATACTTAATTTTTCATAACCTCCCTATTTATTAGCATCAAATTTTTATTTAACTACTCACTAATAACATTCTCCCACTAAGTCTTGACATTACACACTAATAATGAAAAACGTTACAACTATTCATCTTCCATAAATTACTATAGAATCTTATCAAATTTCTCTAACCAAAATTCTAACTTTTAATCAAAATTTATTCATATTGAAAAGTAAGGAGACACAACTACAGTACTTAAAAACTGTAAGAAGTGTGAGTGTGTCAATGGTAACATCACTGGTGGAGTACAATCGATGAAGGCAACAAAGAAGGCGGTCCTGTATTTTATCAAAATCTGCAGGTATTTCAGTCATAAACTAATTGGTGTTCCCCATTTTATCTTCATATATGTTTTTGCCTTAGCATGTAAATTGGTTTCCAACTCCTAGGCATGTTTGTAAATATGCTAAATTGTTTGTATAGTTTGGTTGAATCTCTTAATGCATTATGCTTATTCTCGGGATAAAGAAAGATTTATCCATGACAACGCATTATAAGCGTAATTGCTTTCACTCTATATGTGTAAAGGGTTAATTTTTGTTCTATGGTCACTAAGGTAATACATTAATATTATTGGGTTATGAAGGACAAATAGAAAGTGTAGGAAGATCAATTTAGAAAATGATATAGTTAGTTGGTCTTGAGGATGCTTATAGAATGGATTACTACTACAATTTTAAGAGTATTATGAATTTTCTGCTATTAATTATTAAATTTCTGCTATTAATCTACTATTTGAGTATAATAGTTAATGTATGATAATTATAATATATATTGATATCACATTAATATATAATATTTATATGAATTATTAAATATGTGCAATTATCAAATATAATATGAGTAAAAAGTTATTTATTTACCAATTCAAATAAATACATATATAACATAACATTACAGTAATATGAAAAGTCGTCAACTTTTTATTATTCCACTATCTTCTTAACCCCCCTTCAATAAGGAACTCATTCATGAATGGTTACTCATTTCTCTATTGACCATCTGTAAATTGCATTATTATAACAAATAGGGAAAATTACACATAATTCCTTCTTCTATATTTTGAGTTGCACTAAATCCTCCTCAATATACTAGCACTTAATACCCTTAAAATGCAGTTTTAAAGATATAAATTGCAAGTATCAAATATAAATTGGGGGACTCTAAGAGCTAATAATAAACTAGAAGAGGTTTAATAATTTCTAGAAAGATAATTTCAAAATAACATATCTCTCTCATGTAAATGTACTTGAGCTTCTTGCTTTACAAGTAGTTTATATTTTATAATAGAAACATGTGTAAGCTAATTTTCTATACAGAGAATTATTGTTTTCGATAAAAATAACTTATTCATGACCTCCTATAAATATACCCATCTAATCTTTATGCATTAAGTCTCATTTCATTGAATGAATATTAATTCTTTATTAATTACTATAATATCTTAATAACTATTCACTTTCTAACCTAATAGAACAAAAGAATTCTAAAAAATTAATCAACAAGTGTGCCTACGTGCAATGTACGTACACAATACTAGTATTATTAAAAAGAGTGGGGGCCTATTTGAAGAGTGAGGATATCAATTGAGTTAGAGGCAACTTTATTATAATAATATGATCTTTGGATGGGGTCTACACAACTAGAACTTTGTGAAATTTCGCTATGTAAACCAAACAAGCATTTTTATGATTTCAATGGAAATCCAAACCAAACAAAGAAACATGTGAAAGTAAAAAATGATGAGGTAGACATTAATTTTCTAGCTTGTTTCATAAATACACAAGTTTACCATGAGCAACCAAACGGCCCCTGAATTGCAAGAGACAATTTCTCCATGCGTTTCAATGTTTATGCTGTTTCGTTTTTTTAGAGGAGAAAAAGGAGGAAAATTTGTTTCAAAGCCCCAAAAATCAAAATTTGTTTCAAAGCCCCAAAAATCAAATATTCATGTGTTCCAACACCTGATATTATGTTTTTAATCTTCGAAAGCCCAAGAAACTCAAGTTTAATGTGATTTAGCCCTTCATATCGACAACATACACTTTGTATGCTGTATTTCTTTATATTAAAATTAGCACTCTGACACGTCATAGAATTAGAATAGATCTAATCAAAGAAGGAATGATAAAACAAAGAAGGTAACTCGTGGAGGTGAATCTGGCTAGCTCATGACCTATGAAGGATTCTGTCATGACTCATGAAGGAGGCTCATAGAGGAGGCGATGCTTCTTGATTTCTTTACTTAGATGGCTGAAGTTATTTCTTATTTTGTATATGTTAAATATAGAAAAGATAAAAAATAAAAAGGAAGGAGATCTATTTGTAATTTTATAAGAGAGGCGGTATTGTAACAGCAGAGAGATGAGATAGAAAAAAATTGTAATGCTCAATGCAATTGATAAATAAATCAGGGTGGGAAGGGAGTTCTTGGGAGTGTGTTGTTCTTTGTGTGCATGATTTTTTGTCATGGTATCAGAGCAAAGTTCTGATCTTGGTTCTGACTGCTCTATATATTTTTTTTGGTGGTAGTGTTTTTTGAAAAATGTCAGGTTCTGAGAAGGGATTCAAACCAGAAGAACAAACCAACACCGCAACCTTAATTGAGAAAATGGCGAAGATGATGACTCAAATGGCAGCTATGCAAGCTGCTGCCATGAGTAACCCTCAACCAGTGACACACAGCGTTGCCATAACAGAGGGAGGTAGGCATTCAAAGCCGATTGACGTGAAGATGGATGGCAAAAACTACACCTACTGGTGTCAGGCCATAGAGATGTATGTCAAAGATCATGAGAGGATGAGACACCTGACGGGCATCCCGGCACCACCGGGTATGAATGATCCGGAGTTTCACAAGTGGGAGGTCAATGATGTGATTGTCAAGGGATGTCTTATAAACTCTCTAGAACCAAGGTTACAAAGCAAGTACATCCGTCATCCTACAATAAGAGACGTTTGGAAGGCGTTAGAAACCACCTACTATGACAAAAGTGATGAGGTACATGTTTTTTCACTCAACAGAAGGGTCACACGCCTCAAGCAAGAAGGGAAGAATGTTGAAGAATTTTACGATGAGCTTCAACCATTATGGCAAGAGATTTATTTTAGATGCCCAAACCCTATGGATACCCCCAAATGATATTGAGAAGTTTAATCTCTTTATTCAAAAAGCGCGAGTATATACTTTCCTTGATGGTCTTGAGGATCGTTTCGATGCAATTCGGGCTCAAGTTCTTCAACTAAAACCATTCCCAAAAATAGAACAGGCCTTCGGTCATGTGAGACATGAAGCAACTCGACAAAGTGTGATGATGAAAGAATACAAGGATACCACTGTTGGCCTTCTTGTTTTGATGATGTTTAACAAATAATTTACCACTAATGTTGTTTGTCTAGTATTTGTGTTTTCTTATTTATTATAGACAAACAACGTTGTTGGATGATGGATGGAATAGAGCTTCAACGATGATATCCAATGGAGGTTGGCGGAATGTCGGTGAAGCTTATGCAATCCAAGTTAAAGATCAAGTTCAAGCTTCATCCGCGAGATTACCAAGTTGAGCTACAATGAAGATCAAGATTGCTTGGGTAATGTAGTTTAGCAGATTATATTATGTGTGTTAAGTACGTTAAGCTCAATTATCTATACACACACATTTTATTGGTTTCCTTGTATATATATGTAGTCACATATATATACAACATAAGTTTTGGTTTTCATGTTTATAAATATGAAATCACATGTTTCATATTTATTATTGTGTTTTAATATATATTGCATAGAATATGCAATTTTGTGGAAATATTATATTCTTAGTTTTTGGACTTAACAATAATCATATACATATTTTATTTAGCCTATATAATCATTGTGCAAAGTTTCAAAACATGGTTTAGCCAAAATATCAAAATTCACATGTTTACATTTTCGTGTTTTGGACTATTTTGCAAAATGATGATTTTTTCACAAATGGGAAATGCAATTCGGAAAATTCTTTTTGTAACATGTTCATTTACATGTTTATATACATTTCTCAAAGTTTCATTATTTTTGGACTTCATTTGTTATTTTTAACATATTTTCCAAAGTCTCAAAAATCAGCTCTAAACCCTGTTTTTCTGTAATATCAGTTTTCGGTCGACCGCACTGGTCGACCGCTCAATTGTTCATTTGTTTCTGGGCAGCAGAGAGTTTGTCGGTCGACCACCGCGGTCGGCGGTCGACCGAGAGCTCGAAATTTCCATCGGTCGACCGGTGCGGTCGACCGAAGAAGTCTCTGCTTGATTCTTAGTCTGGGATCTGCATCGCGGTCGACCGTGAATTTTTTCGGTCGACTGCCGCTCTCTCAGTTCTCTTTCCAACGGCTATTTTTGTTACCATTGCTGGGGCTGTTTTTGTCATTTTGTTTGGGGTGTATGACTGAGGTTCTTGGAGGCTATATATACCCCCATTGATCTCAGTTCTTACACTAAGCCAAGAAGTTTTTAAACAATATTTTAAACAAGTGTTTAAGCTTATTTAGTTTGGTTTAAGTTTGTTTTGGGTTTGCTGTTACAAAGAGGAGTTTTTTCATCACCTATTGAAGAGTTCATCTTCAACATTTCATCATCCTCTCTTTGTATTTATAGAGAAGTTTCCTTAACTCTATTTCCTAGCATTTCTACTATTGTATTTCATATCAATCTTATTGCTAGTTCTTATTGAGTTAAGTTTTTATTTATATCTCATTGTTACACACACCCACTTGAGCTTATTGTATTTGCATACATAGTATATTAGGGTTGTGAGAGATTGTAACATTGAGTTGTGCTTAATTGAGTTCTCATCTATTGTAGAGAACAAATTTATATTTGTTACATTGTGAGTGGTGTAAGGTTTTCGGTGAGCTAGAAAACCGAGTGTGTTGTGAAGTTTTCGGTGAACTAGAAAACAGAGTGTGAGGAGTGACGTTGATCGGTGAGCGTTGAAAACCGACACTGTAAGGTATAAACGTTATTCGGGTGAACGTAGAAAACCCGGTTGTGATAGTGGATTTCTCCCCGGGAGTGGGGAGCGGAGACGTAGGACGGAAGGTCCGAACTCCGTGATCATATCTTGTGTTTGAGTGTGCTTTGGCGTTTATTTATACTTGTCTTTATATTTCTTATCGCCATTGTCATTAGCTCATTATTCATATGATCCACTATCTAGTTCATATTGTTTACCCTTGTGTTAGTTTACATATCCTTGCATATATCATATTGTATATCTATTTGGTAGGATATATCACCTTATGTTAGTTTTATATCCTTGCACATACATTGCATATATCTCTTTATTAGGATATATCTTGTTGTTCATATTGCTTATTCTTGCTTATATCTCTCGTATATCTATCTTGCAAGAATATATTTGTTAAGTAATTTTAATTGGTATTTTAATCGGATTAGATTAGCATAAGACCCTAATCACCCCCCCCCCCCCTCTAGGGTCTAACAACCACAACAAACTCACTCGCCATGGCAACAAAGGGGTACAGATCATATGAGGTAAATCCAAACTCAACTAAAAAATCTGGGTTTACTGACAAGTCTAAGTTGAAATGCTCAAACTGTGGTGGCACGAGACATACGAGAGAAGATTGTTTTGAGCTGATCGGTTATCCAGACTGGTGGAAAGACCCAAGAAAAAAGAAACAAGGAGATAACAGCCGAGGCCGAGCAAGCTTAGAAGTTTCCAGGGAACCTCAGCAAACAAGTGCCAAAGAGACAGACAACCTCTCTTTTGTTGACAGCAGGTGTGTAGCAGCCACTACTCAAGTCCGAAGGGACCAAACTGACCATGCTCAAGCTCCTGACTCGGCGCAAACATACTGTGCAACAGGTAGTGATCAAAGGGAGCAAGGAAAAGGTAAATCTTGTACAAAGTGTATGATTAATAACAGTAGTAAAAATATGAATTGGGTAATTGACTCTGGGGCAACAGACCATATGACATATGAGGATGGTGAATTTAGAGAAATAAGGAAACCTCATAAAAACCGGTATTATTAATGCTAATGGAGAGATGTATCCAGCAACAAGGTCAGGTGATATTCATATCTCCCCAAGGTTCACTCTCAATAATGTACTCTTAGTCCCATCTCTGTCTACAAAGTTGATGTTAATTAGTCAATTAACAGAGGACTTAAATTGTGTTGCCATTATATATCCTAATCATTGCGAGTTTCAGGATATACTCTTGGGAGAGACGATTGGCTGTGGTACTAAAAGGAATGGATTGTATTATTTGGAAGAGTTGAAGACTGGGAGAGCTTGTCTTACCTTAGAAATTGGAAATGTTCAAAGAAATAAAGTGCTTTTGTGGCATAAAAGGCTAGGTCACCCGTCTTTTGGGTATATGAAAAAGATCTCTCCACATCTTTTTCTAGGTTTGAATAATGAAGATTTTATTTGCGAAACTTGTATTAAGGCCAAGAACCATAGAACTAGTTTTGGTAATAGTTTGAATAAATATGTTGAACCTTTTGAGCTTATTCATACTAATGTTTGGGAACCCTCCCCGGTTATTTCTAAATCTGGTGGAAAATGGTATGTTATTTTTGTTGATGATTGCACACGAATGACCTGGCTATACATACTGAAAACAAAGGATGAGGTTCCTAAAATCTTTCAAAATTTTCATAAAATGATCACAATACAGTTTGGAAAAAAGATTAAAATGGTAAGAAGTGATAATGGCACGGAATATATAAACAGAGATCTACAAAGTTTTTTTTTTCAGAAAATGGAATCCTCCATTAGACCTCATGTGTAGGAACTCCGCAACAGAATGGTGTGGCAGAAAGGAAGAATAGACATCTACTGGAAATAACTAGATCGCTATTATTTGAGAATAAGGTACCTGCTAGTTTTTGGGATAATGTTGTTTCTTTTGTTGTTTACCTCATGAATAGAATGCCTACTACAGCAAACAGTTTCCAAACTCCCTTACAAAGTCTGTCATCACACGCTCATATACCCTCTATCCTGAATTTACCTCCTAGAGTATTTGGTTGTAGTGTGTATGTACACATCCAGAAACATAGTCGCAACAAACTTGAATCACTGTAGATACAAAAAAAATTATTATATGAACAAGCCCTATAAATGAAACTTAATGCGAGGATGATAATACCTCATAAAATTCAAAACTAATGTGAGGGATATTACCTCATACAAATCAAAATCAATGTAAGGTGTAGTACCTCACATAAATGAAAATTAAGTTGAGGATGACAACAGTACCTCATACAAATCGAAATAAATGTGAGGTGTAGTACCTCGTATAAATGAAAATTAAGTTGAGGATGATAGCACCTCATATAAATTTGAAAGTCATGTGATCATAAGCCTTACCTATAAAATCTAATTCGAGGATACCCACCCTCATACGAACCTTATTTCAACTTAAAGGGATAAGGGCTCTCCATTTACAGTTATTTAAGAAATATGAAAGATAAGCAGATAGGCACTTGAGAAATGAAAAGCAAAGAAAATGTTCGTTATAAATAAGCAAACGCAACAATCTTGATAAGGAAGTTTTGATGAGGAAGTTACAGTAACTCCCCCACCAATCCATTTTAAACACCTGGCGATAACTTCCCCTTGGTCTTACCTATAAATTGAGGCCTCATTTGCCGTTAAAAAATAAAAAAATAATAAAAAGAAACGACAAAAAAGATAGAGAAAAGAAAGAGAGATTGAAAAGAAGGAGAGACTTAGAATTTGAAACAACAATGACAAGGTCCTCTGCATTATTTATTTTTGAAAGGGTGGAGGGCTCTAGAACATTGTCTGGAGACCCAAGATCCCATCTTCTTTCTCTTCAATTTTGTAATACATTAAAAAGATAATAAAATTGATCTCTCTCTACATTTGATTCTTGATGTCTATTTCATTCTTTGCTTTCTACTAATCAGGGGTTTCTTTCAACAAGAGTAATTAACAGAAAGAAATAAATTTCTGGAAGCATGCACCTCCTAAATATTTTTTACAAACAAAGTGATACTAATATGTATCGGAGTAAATATTTAGAGATTGCTCTACTCTTCTTGAGATTGGTGTTACAAATTGGTCAAGAAGATATTAGCCTACTCAAATATTATTATTTCTCTGATGGATACTAGCATCATTTTGAATTTTTTTTATAAACTATACACGTTGGGCATTCCGACGCATACAAAATTTTTGGCGACCACAGTGGGAGCATCCTTTTCCCCTCATCTTTTAGCAAGCAAATATTAGATGACATCTTGTGCATAAAGCATGAAAAAAAAATCTGTGCACAAAGCACTAAAACACTATTTCTGCATTCATTATTCACAGGTAAAATAGCAAGTCATGTGAGCAACTCAAATGTTAATGGCACAACTCAAAAATTTATTTTTATGCAAATTGGTGTATTGTGGGTGCTGGTCCCTATGGAGATGGCTACAGCAAAAAATATTCCTCGATCAACACCGTGCCCTGTCCCACAACCTGAATATTCTATTCACCCAATGCATGCTGACACGGACAATGATGGCTTTACTCCTGTGGTGACTAAGGCTATGAAGAAAAGGATGAGGAAATCACCCTCAGTCCAAGTTCATGTCCCTAATACTCAAAAGCTTAATGCAAACCAGAGGAGCACCCCGGTATTATTATTCGTGAGGATCTTAAAGATGTCCTTAACAATGAGGAAAAGCCACCCACCTTTCATGTTGGAAAGGGTAAGGGAGTGATGGAAGAAAACATGGATTCCTCTTTAGTTGAAATGAGGCACTATGTTGCTCAAAGACGTTTCCCTCATATTGGATGCTTGAGAGATATGGAGGTATTTGGAGCAAATTCTTATGATAAGGAATTCCCTCCTCTTCAATTGCCCAAACTTCAATAACCAAAAGGCCCTATCAAGAATGAAAGTTTTTATAGAATACCAAGTAGGGTAGTGCCTGCCCCAGTGCAACAAGTTAAAGTTAATGACCCCTCAAGGGAGACGTCGAGCAATATTATACAAGCCCCTTTACTGTTCACCTAGGCAGGCCTAAAGTGAGGGATCACCAAAATGATGCTTCTCGTTCTTGGCACTATCAATTCTATTTGGGTAAACCAATGAGCTATGAATCTAAATATGATTCAACCTTATCTTCTAGGAGCAATATGTTGGAGTCAAATGAAGATTACTTGGAATTAAGACAATCTCCTCAATATCATTCTGCTGAACCAACTGATTATGAGACTGGAAGACGATACTTCTTTGGACATCATATGTAATGTGTTATACCACAAAGAAATAAAAGGGAAGATACTCCTGTTTATAAATATTACGAAAGCATCCACCATCAATGTCGGTATTATCAACAATTAACCCATTACTACGAACCAGCATTAACCCCAGGAGGGCGTCGTGTAGTGACACGACGATTGACGGCTAGGGAGTATCGACTACTTTTACAAGATAGGGTAGGTCATGATCTTTCCTCTGAAGATAGAAGGCGAGTTCGTTGGTTACGTGAGCACTTATATGAAATCAACACGGTGCCTGATTTGAATAATCCTCACCCTAGTCATGTCATGAATATCATGCCTGTTAGTGTGACTGATGATGAAGATATGTATTTTAAAAGGAGGCATACTATTGTACCGAAACATCAACCTATGACGAGAAGTCAGTCTATATCACAATCTGTATCTCTTGAAGTTGAAAATAATGACAATGAATCATCCGCTTCTTCTTATTCTCGTTCTCACTCTAATGATACCATTGGTAGTGTAGAAAAAGAATATGAACCTAATTTATTAGGCACAGAACAAGTTTTGACAACTGATGAAATGTCCCTTGATGATAATTAATACAACTTCAAAGAGAGCTCCAACAGAAAGAAGAAGAAATTGCTCAACTTAGAGCAGAAACCTTTGCGAATCCTTCCACTTCAACAAATAATGCTTCAGATGTTCAACATCACCCAATTGCAGTTTCACTTGATACAGTACAAAGGCTCATCACCGAAGGGGTCAGGGCACAGTTAATGCAAAATCAGTATGCAATGAGATCGGACTATACAAAGCCTTATCCTGCTGAGATTGACATGATTCCCTTCCCTACAAATTATCAACAACCTCAATTCACCAAATTCAATGGAAATGGTTCGCCACATGAGCACATCGCTCACTTTCTAGCAACATGTCAAGATGCCGCTCATAATAGGGCTCTCCTGTTAAGACAGTTTGTTCAAACACTTTCAGGTCTTGCATTCACTTGGTATAGTAAACTTCTGCCTGGATCAATAAGAAATTGGGAGCATATGCAAGAAGCCTTCTTACAACGCTTCTATAATACTCAAAGGACTGTGGACATCACTAAATTAACTCATACAAAACAAGCCCATAATGAGAGGGAATCTGATTTTATTAACATATGGAGAAATTCGAGTCTCCATTATCCTCAGCCAATCACAAAACCAGAGGCTGTAAGGATGTGCATGAACAATCTTTGACCAGAAATGGCAGTTCATCCTCAAGATGTGCGTCCTATGACTTTTGAAGAGTTAGCATCTAAGTCAACTGATATAGAAAATTATCTCAATCAGTTGAATCGTCGCTCAGACAAAGGGCACCATAAATTTTTTAAACATGGGATAGACAAAGGAAAGAGAGATTGCACCCGTGATAAGAATAAGCATGTGATGGAGACATTTGTGCAACACAATATACAAAAGTTCGACCAAATGAGGCCAATGTCCAGTCGAAGAATTTAAAGTTTAATGGTGTTGGGAAGCCAAAAAGTTTGAAAGATAGACTTGAAAGGGAGTATTCCTTTCCCAAAGAAGTGGTTGAGGATTTCTTTAAGGGATTAACCGAGATGAAGCTGGTACAATTGCCTGAACCTCGCCAAGTAAATGAAAATAATAAGAGGCACGATGATGGACGATATTGTAAGTATCATCGCATGCCAGGACACACTTTAGAAGAATGTTTTGTTTTTAAAGATAAAGTTCAAGAAATGATTGATGATGGAACCATTGATCCTGCATTGCTTAAAAATTTTAAGAAAGGAGGACAATCCGCCAATATGGTGTCTATTAGTCAAGTAGATGAAAAGGCTTTGCCTAGGTGCATAGACACTTTAACATTATCGTCATATGCTGTGCCTTATGTACCACCATCATATCACCTATGGAAGATTCATCATTACCAGTGACTCCCTCAAAGGTGTCGTGTCATGTAATCCATATGAAAGAGTTATTGTCCCCTTCAATTCTACCGACTATAATGGAGAGGAAAAGTAGGACTCCAACACCATTTCCTATCCTCACATGCTCAGTAAAACAATCTCCACCATCCCACATAAAGAAGCGTCTGTTTATTGAGGATACAGAATTTAGTAAGGCAATGGCGGTTTTAATACCAAGGCAAGACTCAGCCTTACCAGAAATCATGTTGCCTACAACAGATGATGATGATTTGATGTCAGAACCTGAGCAGCTCTATACCAATCAAGACAGGCCTTATGTCAATAAGAAACAAAAAAGGAGACAGGCTTTTAAAGAAAGGGTTAAAGCTGCGAGGAACAACCCTATACCAACGGGGGCAACTCGACCTCCTCTTTCCAAAAAGAAAAGAACTCCTAAATATAAAATACTTCGTAAAGTGATGCCAAAGGAGGAAATTGAAGGATTCATTGCAAGGATTTCTCGTGAACTTTACATTAATAAGCCTCAAGTGATGGATAATAATACCCCTTGGGCAAATAATTTACATTGCAATACTATTGGAGTTGTGGAAGGAGATGATGGACCATTGTGCTTCCCAGAAGAAACTCCTGAGGTTAATATTACCACTCATTCTGGATTTCAGACAAAAGAGATCCGTTCTCCTCCTGTTGAGTACATAATGCCTCGCAAGGAAAAATCTCAACTTCCTGATAATGTAACTCCAAATGTGGTAGGTCCTTCTGAGACTGTCAAATACAATGTACTTGCACATCTAAAGAAAATACCATCATTTCTTAGTGTGTATGATGCTTTGTGTTTGTCTTCTGATTTACGAAAAACATTTGTTACCGCAATGCAATTTCCTGATGACTATAGGGTAGAAGTAGCTAATGTGGATATAAATCCACTCGAAGTCTTAAATATTGAATTCACTGATGAAGACCTTCTGTTGGGCTCAAAGCTTCATAATCGACCTTTGTTAGTCACGGGTGATTTAGAAGACAAGTCAATTAATTGAATCATGTTGGATTGTGGGTCTGCTATAAATTTAATCCCTTTAAGGACATTGACAAGGCTGAGATATACTATAAGAAATCTTACAAGAAGCAACGTCATCCAGGGATTTAATCAAATAGGGCAACAAGCTTTAGGGACTATGCGTTTGACCTTGAGATTTCAAGGATGGATTTCTTCTCCTCTCTTTCATGTGATTGATGCATTCACATCTTACAATGCATTATTAGGATGTCCTTGGTTGCATGAATACGACGTGATATCCTCCTCCTTGCATCAGTGCTCAAGTATAAAACACCCGAGGGAGAAATTAGAAGAGTATTTGCAGATACACAACCTTTTACAACTGCAGAAGCCTTCTATGCTGATGCAAAATTTTACTTTGAGGGCGTTATTGCCAAGGAGATCAAAGGAACCGATTTCAAAGCTAGTAGAGTTAACCCTAAAGAAGAAATTGCTCATTATGGAGCAAATCTAAAGAAAGTTACATATCGCTGCATACCTCGAGAACAAAGGAAAGATGGAGACCCTGTCTTTCAAACACTTGAGTATGAAGTCTTGAATTCTAACCAAGGTAAAGATCTTAGTGGTCAAAAGAAAAAAATCCATGATCTTTGTACCAGCCTCTTCTATAAGTTATAAAGATTCAATATCTTGTCTTCCTATTTTTTATGACCAGAAAGCCCTTAATATGATGGAAAAAATGGGTTATGATATAAAGTTAATTTCAGACAAAGAATGTTCTCTTGCACCTTTTGACAAAATGCTCAGTCCAAAACAAAGAGATGCTCTTTACCATGGCAAAAGACTATCATCTATGAAGAAAGATTTAGGATATAAAGTATGCATGACATCATCTCAAGAACTTGTGGACTTGCAGCCAGCCCCATCCTAATTAGAAGAAGGAGAACAAGCTACAATAGATGAATTAGAAGAAATTAATCTTGGCACTAGTGATGACCCTCGTCTCATATTTATCAGTGCCCATATGTGCAAGGATGAAAAGAATGAATACAAACATTTCTTATCTAAGAACAAGGACGTCTTTGCTTGGAGTTACAAGGAGATGCTTGGGCTTGATCCGAATGTACATCGCTTAGCCATTTCAAGTGATATTCCACCTATTAAGCAACAACAACATTATTTTCGTCCAGAAATATTACCTCAAATTATAGCTGAGATTGATAAACTTCTTGCTGTTGACTTTATCCGAGAAGTCAAATATCCTACGTGGTTGGCTAATATAGTCCCTGTTCAAAAGAAAAATGGACAAACCCGTGTTTGTATCGATTTTCATGATTTAAATAAGGCTTGTCTAAAAGATGATTTTCCTCTTCCTATCTCTGAATTATTGATAGATTCTACTACAGGTTATGAAGTATTATCATTCATGGATGGTTATTCGGGGTACAATCAAATTCGTATGGCACCAGAAGATGAAGAGTTTACTGCTTTTAGGACACCAAAAGGTATCTTTTGTTATAAAGTAATGCCTTTTGGACTAAAAAATGCCGCTGCGGCATACCAACGTGCTATGATAGAGAATTTTACTGACCTCCTCCATGATAAGGTAGAGTGTTATGTTGATAACATTGTGATAAAAACAAAGCATAGAAATGAACATTTACAAGATCTTTCTTTGGTTTTTGAACGCGTAAGAAAACATCAATTAAAGATGAACCCGACAAAATGTGCATTCGGTGTCTCATCAGGAAAATTTTTGGGGTTTGTCGTTCGTAAAGATGGAATTGAGATTGATCCAGCAAAGACAAAGGCTATCATTGAGATGCCACAACCACGAAACCTACATGAGCTAAAAAGTCTTCAAGGGAGACTTGCATACATTCGACGTTTCATTGCTAATTTAGCCGGCAGGTGCCAACCATTTACAAGACTAATGAAAAAAGGTGTTTCTTTTGAATGGGATAATGTATGTCAAAATGCTTTTGAAAGTATAAAAAAATATTTGACGTGTCCACCTGTGCTAGGAGTCCCTATTAAAAGGCAACCTCTAATATTATATACGGCTGCATTACCCATGTCTTTGGGGGCATTATTGGCCTAAGTTAATGATGAGGGAAAGGAAGTTGATTTGTATTATCTAAGTCGTATGATGCTGGGTATTATCTGAGCCGTATGATGCTGGGGGCAGAACAGAACTATCAGGGTATGAAAAAAATATGTTTGGCCTTAGTTTTTGCAGCCCAGAAACTTAGACATTATATGTTAGAGCATACTATTCACTTGGTATCTCGGGCAGATCCTCTCAAATATATTCTTGGAAAATTAGTTTTATCAGGTCGCTTAGCAAAATGAGCAATGTTTTTGACTCAATTTGATATTGTCTATATACCTTAAAAGGTTATTAAAGGGCAGGCTTTAGCATATTTTTTAGCCGCTCATGCTTTGCCAGGAGAAAAAGAGATTGAAGATGATCTTCCCAATGATGAAGTTATGACTACCTTCATTGCCCCTTCATGGGTCATGTATTTTGATGGAGCCAGTCAAGGAACGGGGGTAGGAGCTGGAGTTGTATTTGTTACTCCTAGAGGAGAATCTCTACCATATTCTTTTACATTGACTTCAGCATTATTTTATAATGAAGCTGAGTATGAGGCTCTTGTCATTGGTCTTGAATTACCATTAGACTTACATCTTGATCCATTGGTAGTCTATGGTGATTCACAACTTGTTATACATCAACTGAATGGAAAACATGCTGTCAAAAAGAAGGAATTGATCTCATATTTTCTAAAGGCCCAGGAGTTGATCCATTAATTTCAAGAAATTCAAATTGAACATGTCCCCCGATCTTATAATCATAGAGCGGATGCTCTAGCAAGCCTCACGGCTTCATTGGCTATCTCTTCGAACACTACCCTCCAAATAAATGTTGAAACGAGACAGGTACTATCATCGATACTTGAAGAGTCACCACAAGAGACATTAACATCCTCGGCTATTTCGGCTTACATTGAAGAGGAAACAGATTGGCGAAGACCCTTACTGGATTATCTCAACCATGGAATTCTTCCTGCAGATAATCACTAGAGACAACAAATAAAGAAGCGTGCTATACATTATACTTGCATTGAGGGGATCCTCTTTAGGCGATCTTTTGATGGTATACTTCTTCTATGTTTATCTGAAAATGAAGCTATGAATGCTTTGAAAGAAGTACATGCTGGGGTAAGTGGAGCTCATCAATCGGGACAAAGGCTTTACCATCAACTCAAATATCTAGGATATTACTGGCCTGCAATGGCTCGAGATGCAATGCAATTTGCTAAGAGATGCCATGTTTGTCAAATTCATGCAGATTTTATACATCAACCCCCAGAACCACTCCATACGACTAATGTATCTTGGCCTTTTGATGCATGGGGATGGACATCGTAGGCCCTATTCATCCTCCGTCATCCAAAGGACATAGCTATATCTTGGCTGCAACTGACTATTTTTCTAAGTGGGCAGAAACTATCCCTCTAAAAGAGACACGAGGTGTAGATGTGATTAATTTTGTTCGTACTCATTTAATATATCGATTTGGCATACCAGCTAGAATTATATATGACAATGGAACTCCATTCAAAAATCAGGATATGTAGAGACTTTGTGCAAAATTTCATATTAAACATTACTTTTCATCAGCCTATAATGCAGCAGCCAATGGTCAAGCTGAGGCATTCAATAAGACATTATGCAAATTGCTGAAGTAAGTGGTCTCCCATAATAAACGAGAATGGCATGAGCGGCTTATGGAGAGTTTATGGGCATATCGTACTACTATTCGAACACCTACAGGCTTAACATCTTATGCATTGGTCTTCGAAGGTGAGGCCGTACTACCACTTGAAGTGCAGATTCCATCTTATAGAGTTGCAATCCATGAAGGACTTTCAGAGGATGAAGCACTAAAGGCTCGACTAGAAGAATTAGATGGTTTAGAGGATAAGTGCTTAAGAGCAAAACAAATTTTGGAGATATATCAGGCTCGTATTTCACGAGCTTTTAATAAAAAAGTTCATCATATATCCTTCAAGGTTGGCGATTTAGTATTGGCTGTTGTTCGTCCTATGATTATCACAAGGCGAACAAAAAGTAAATTTGAGCCAAAATGGGAAGGCACTTTCATAGTACAAGAGGTTTATTCAAACGGGGCCTATAAAGTAATTTCACCCGATGGAGAGTACTCTCCTCCCCTAATAAATGCAAAATTTCTAAAACGATAGTATGCCTAAAGAGGCATAACACTCCAAACTTTTACGAGTATAAACTGTAAGACACTCCAAACTTTTACGAGTATAAAACTGTAAGACACTCCAAACTTTTACGAGTATAAACTATAAGACACTCCAACTTTTAAGGGTATAAACTGAAAGAAACTCTAAGCTCTAAGAGTATAAACTATGAGTAAAGCTATCAGGTAGGCATGGTCTACACAAGGTTAAAAAAACTATTCTCTTTCTACATTAAAAAATATATATATACATTTCTTGACCCTCCTTTGGTATTTTAGTGATACCTTTTTACAGAAAACTTAAATTCAAATAAAGTAATATTTATATAAAACTAGACTCAAAATATGATCTATCATTTTAGACGAGATGTCATTTGGAGCCTTCTAGACAAAGTTATGGCCAAAACAAATGCAAACTTATGTGCAGTCTAGGGCAGGCTGAAAATACAGATTGAAATCAATGCTCTTGCATCATCTCAATTTAGAAGAAAAAAAAAGTTTTCAACAGCCTCTAAACTCTAAGAGGATAAACTATGAGAAAGTTTGATGCCATATAAGCTTGTCCATCAAAGTTTATTGAAAAAAAAATTCTCGTGTGTTCAATGATGACTTCATCTTTCTTGAGAGATGGTTGTAACAATTGCAAGTATGAAATATTTAAATATCTATTTGCTATGAAATAAAATATCTAATCTCCAATATAATAAATGAAGTTTATTTAATAAAAAAACATCTCTTAAAAGATATTATATAGGCTAGAAGAGTTTTAAAGCCGGTTGAACATGCTTCGTACTCAGCCTTGAGATGTTGTATATTAGGAGAACTTTGTTGTGCCTGATGAAGCGATTGCATGAAATTTTTTTGTTTGTCCAAAACCTTTTTTAAACGTACTTCTGCTATGTCAATTGCTTTTAATTCAGTTTCAGCCAACTCAATCTTCTTTTCTAGATTCTGAACCTTTTTTCTCCACTTTACAATCTTTTGATTCAGATCATCCTTGCATGATTGATTATGATTAAGAGCAACTTTATGAGCAATCAATGACTGCTCAATATAAGAGATAGGATTTTCTAATGATTTTAAAATTTCTAGAGAAGATGCCCCGTCAATATGTTTAGACTTAGAAATCAGCTTCTATTGGATCGTATGATACTTTGTTGCAACTACAATAATCTTCTCAAATACTTTCCTTAACTTACCACCTGAGTTACCAAGGGCTCCGCACAATGTAATTTTGTTTTCTATTAGTTTGATAAAGCCTCAAAGTCTTGCTCTAAAAGGACCAAAGGTTTCTGTTCATAAAATTCCTTCACAAAAGTGGGTAGTAATACATCTGCAACTGAGCTCACAGAAGGGTCAACTGGTCCTTCATCACTTATATCATCACTATCATCAATTATGGGTGTTGGGGGGGGTGCTCATCAGATTGTTTTTTATCAACCTTCCTCAAAGAGACAAGAATAGAGTAGTCTTGACATTATAATTCTAAGATCTCATCTTTACTCTTAATATGATAAATCTCAGGCATGAGAGGCTGAACTTTAGCAGATGAAGATACAATACATAGAACTTGATCTTTGCATTCTTCAAAAAAGACTTGAATAGTTTGCTCAACTGAACTAAAACTTCCACTCGCATCGCTGGTCATTTGGGGAACAACAATAATTTGGTCCTGTTGTATTAAAGTAATTTGTTTCGATATATCTTCATGGCTTGAAAGGTTATCATTTGTTTTAGGCCGAGTCTCATCTTCATCGGAAGAGTTACTAGAAGAAGCAGGTTCCCTATAATCTTTAAAATTATCAAGGTTCTTGGCAGAGGATGCAATTTTATCATATACCTATAAAAATCCTTATGAGCACACATTAAAAAAAGTCATATGTACAAACTATCATGAAAATACAAGTACCTTGTGTAGTGATGGAGACCTTTAAGGTGCAACTGAAGCGGGTAAAGTATGATCATCATCACCTTCTAAATTTACAATCATGTCATTAGCACGGACACTTTTATTTCTCACTGGTGAAATGGAAGTAGCTTTCAATACTAGATCAGAAGAAATTCGTTGCTTTTTCTTAGGATCGTCAACAAAAGAGCATTTTTGCTTGACGATTTGGGTAGACTCTGCTGAATCCTCCGATAATGATGATGACTAAAAAAAGGTGAGCTTTGACATATATCAAAAGTATTAATTTAAAATTTAATTATAGCTCATTTTGCTCAGAGCAAAGGGTATATAACTTCTTTACTTCTTCAACAAAGCAGTTATGATATCCCTCTTGATACAAAATAACATAACCATTAAGGGTCTTCCCCATGCGACCATCAGAAGAAATGATGAAATGCTTGTCGGTCCCTAATTGAAAGAAAAATCTCCAATAGTAGTGCATCATGCGTAAGGATGTTTCAATACATGTGCATGACAAACTAGGATCAGGAACACCTTGATCATAACCAAATTGGCGGGTGAACATATGAGGATTATATGGTTCAGTAAAGAGCCTCTTTCCCATCCTAAGAGGAAGGATACCTTGGCAAATAGAAAGAAAAATTAAAAAATGAGAACTTGATATCTTTTGCTTCGATATATCCACAAGGGAAATGGGGTTGAAAGAATGTGAAAGTGGATAAGGTCTCCATTTAAGTTTCTCATCATCTCCTTCATGTAAAAAGTTCCTAGCCTCTTTAGGAGAATAAGAGGACCCTGAAGTTTCTACTCCTAAAATTTGCAGCAATATTAGAGTATCTGATCTATGATTTGAAGAAAGAAACTGTCTTTTAATGTCATCTTCAGGTAGCCGATCATACAAATTAGGAAAATATTAGGAAATTCATCCAACCAGATGATGAACTGGCCAATTGCATGATACTGCCAAGTGATCTGTAATCCAATAGTTAATTTCTCGATAAAGAGTGCAGAGCGAGGGAACAGCCAAGGAATAAGGTTTTCTACTATCAGCCATGCTTGCAGCTATAACGAACACATCGGGTCTGATATAGGTTAAGTCATAAGGAACTACAAATTTGTATAACCATAAGGTGAGAAAAGCTGCAAGTGGTGTGTTCTTCCCAAAAGTTTGAATACTATCAAAAGACTTGTTCTTATGTTTTCCTTTAGACTTGACTTTATGATGTTGCCCATGAAAGAAAAATTCCATCCACATTTCAAAAGAAACATTTTATACAGGACTAATACCACTAAGATATTGATAACAATTCAGTAGTGCTTTGAGTGGTTGCCCATGCTTTACTTTGGGATCTTCAAGCTCTTCATTTGTGGGTACATATTCATCATATACTTATCCCTGAATAGAAAGACCCCCAATCCTCTCTATATCTAGCAAACTGATAAAAAGGTCTCCCTATTTTATAGCAAATACATTACGATCTTTATCCCAACACTCTAAGAAAGATTGCAGAAGCTGAAAGTCAATATGATAAACTCCAAGAGATGAAAGTATAGCGTCGTAGATGGTAAGATGTTCTAAAGCAGCAGTGTATTTTTGCAATATATATAGGCACCAGTCATTATATCCATCAATCATGAGAGGTTTATTTTCTCTTACATCCCCCCATCCTTTACTTCGAGCGATAAGTTCGGTTGCAAAACATGTCAATGAGCCTGAGGGAAAAGTCTTTGTACAAGGATTGAAAGTCTCCTTACAAGGATTGAGAGTGAGAGTAGAGGCGGAGGCAGTATGAATGACTTTTATAAATTGTCCGCATCTAAAATGTGCAATCATAGCCCGAGTTGAGTTATTAAGATCTTCAGATAATTCGTGTGCTTTCTGATAATTCATAATGGTCGAAGAAGCACATGTCATTGGAGCATGTCTTTCTAACTTTTAATCGATGAGTTCATCTTCATAAAAATGAGAAGTCATGGGGATCATCAATAACCAAAGATTTATAGGACTCAGTTTCTTCAACCAGTTGGCTACCCCCAATAGAAATACTAGTTGAATGAGACATCTGGAAAAAAATTTATACATTAAATAAAATTATAATTAATAGCTATAAAAATGAATTAAGCATAAAATTTTTTAATTTAATAAGGATGATGAGAATAGAATTTTAAAATAAGTTTAGATGTTAAGGCTAAGTTCATCTATTTTGCATTAAGGAACAAGGCCTTAGGGTTTCCTAAAATTTATTTTCTGCATCATGACTCATGCCTCAAAAATTTTTATTCTCGAAGCATGAAGCTTTCAAGATACATGATCCTCCGTTCTGGAATTTGACTTCCGTACTTGAACCTCATGTCATCTTGAGAATAAACTTTTGAAACAGAG
>BQKN01066215.1:537231-610837 GCA_022839385.1 Asparagus kiusianus
TGATAATGGCACGGAATATATAAACAGAGATCTACAAAGTTTTTTTTTTCAGAAAATGGAATCCTCCATTAGACCTCATGTGTAGGAACTCCGCAACAGAATGGTGTGGCAGAAAGGAAGAATAGACATCTACTGGAAATAACTAGATCGCTATTATTTGAGAATAAGGTACCTGCTAGTTTTTGGGATAATGTTGTTTCTTTTGTTGTTTACCTCATGAATAGAATGCCTACTACAGCAAACAGTTTCCAAACTCCCTTACAAAGTCTGTCATCACACGCTCATATACCCTCTATCCTGAATTTACCTCCTAGAGTATTTGGTTGTAGTGTGTATGTACACATCCAGAAACATAGTCGCAACAAACTTGAATCACTGTAGATACAAAAAAAATTATTATATGAACAAGCCCTATAAATGAAACTTAATGCGAGGATGATAATACCTCATAAAATTCAAAACTAATGTGAGGGATATTACCTCATACAAATCAAAATCAATGTAAGGTGTAGTACCTCACATAAATGAAAATTAAGTTGAGGATGACAACAGTACCTCATACAAATCGAAATAAATGTGAGGTGTAGTACCTCGTATAAATGAAAATTAAGTTGAGGATGATAGCACCTCATATAAATTTGAAAGTCATGTGATCATAAGCCTTACCTATAAAATCTAATTCGAGGATACCCACCCTCATACGAACCTTATTTCAACTTAAAGGGATAATGGCTCTCCATTTATACTTATTTTAGAAACATGAAAGATAAACAGATAGGCACTTGAGAAATAAAAAACAAAGAAAATATTCGTTATAATAAGCAAACGAAACAATCTTGATAAGGAAGTTTTGATGAGGAAGTTATAGTAACTCCCCCACCAATCCATTTTAAACACTTAGTGATAACTTCGCCTTGGTCTTACCTATATAAATTGAGGCATCATTTACCGTTCAAAAAAAGAGGAAAATAATAAAAAGAAACGACAGAAAAGATAGAGAAAAGACAGAGAAAAGACAGAGAAATTGAAAAGAAGGAGAGACTTAGAATTTGAAACAACAACGACAAGGTCCTCTGCATTATTTATTTTTGAAAGGATGGAGGGCTCCAGAACATTGTCTGGAGACCCAAGATCCTATCTTCTTTCTCTTCAATTTTATAATACATTAAAAAGATAATAAACTTGATATCTCTCTACATTTGATTCTTGATATCTATTTAATTCTTTGCTTTCTACTAATCAAGGGGTTTTTTCAACAAGAGTGATTAACATAAAGAAATAAATTTCTGGAAGTATCCACCTCCTAAATATTTTTTTTACAAACAAAGTGATACTAATATGTATCAGAGTAAATATTTAGAGATTGCTCTACTCTTCTTGAGATTGGTGTTAAGGCTTGGTCAAGAAGAGATTACCCTACTCAAATATTATTATTTCTCTGATGGATACTAGCATCATTTTGAATTTCTTTTACAAACTATACACGTCGGGCATTCTGACGCATACAATCACGTCCAGAGAAATGTGTATTTCTAGGGTGTGGACAATTTCAGAAATGGTATAAATGTTATAATACTTATACTAGAAAGTTTTATGTGACTATGGATGTGACATTTTTAGAAAATGAGGCATATTTTTGACAAAACTAGGATCTTGTTCAGGGGGAGAGTGAGAATGACCAAGATCTCGATTTTCTGCAACTCAGCCAGCCTATTCAAGCAACAAATTCAGACTTATGTTGTGACATTTCTCAACCCAAAATTACAGAGCCAAATCAGGACCAGACTCGGCCTACATCAGGTCTACAGGAGTTCGATTCAGATGAGGGAGCTGGTCCTAATTTGGTCCAGAATGCCCCTGCCCAACTTCAAGTTTATACTCGGTGCAATACACAAACTAACCTAGAACGAGACGAGAATGAAACAAACCAATGGGAAGAATGGGAGGAGAATGAAGAAGAAATAATACAGTCTATTCCTACACCGCCAGTCTCTTCCCAGAATGAACCCCAGGTACGTATCTCTGAACAAAGGTACACTCTTCCTCCCCGAAAAAATCGTGGAATACCTCCAGCTCGATATGTGCCAGAAGATGGTACTAATCGCAGTGTGAATTACCTAATTTCGAATTACACTTGCACTAAATTGCTACCAGATCCTTTAAAGGCCTTTGTAAACCAACTCTCTTCTACCAGAAAAAGTTGAAGATGCTATGAAAGAAAAAAATGGATCCAGGCAATGAAAATTGAGATGAATGCACTTGAAAAAAATTCAACTTGGGAATTAGTTGAGTTACCTGAAGACAAGCATGTCGTAGGGTGTAAATGGGTTTATTCAATTAAGTATACAATGAAAAAGGGGAAGTAGAAAGATACAAAGCACGTCTTGTGGCTAAGGGTTATACTCAAACATACGGGATTGATTTCCAAGAAACTTTTTCACCTGTGGCCAAACTAAACACGATTCGAGTTATTTTGCCTCTTGCAGCTAACTTTGATTGGCCTTTGCATCAATTTAACGTAAAAAACGCATTTCTGCATGGTGATTTGGAGGAAGAAATTTACATGGAGATTCCACCAGGGTACCTCGTGCCTGAAACAAGAAACAAAGTGTGCAAACTAAAGAAGGCTCTTTATGGACTCAAGCAGTCACCCAGAGCATGGTTTGGGAGATTTTGTAATGCTATGAGAAGCTACGGATATATACAAGGAGACTCAGATCATACCCTCTTCTTTAAAAGAACCGAAAGTAAAATGACTATTCTTATTATTTATGTGGATGACATGATCATCATGGGAGATAATTTAGAGGAAATTAAGAGACTTAAATAAAAGTTGTCTGGAGACTTTGAAATGAAAATTTTGGGGGGCTTAAAATATTTCCTTGGGATAGAAGTGTCCCGTAACAAAAATGGTATATTCTTGTCCCAAAGAAAATACGTACTGGATCTCTTGACTGAAGTTGGTATACTTGAATGTAAACCTGCTGATACACCAAGCGTGAAAAGTATCAAACTTGATGTAAACAGATCAAATAAGTCTGTTAACAAAGAAAGGTACCAACGACTGGTAGGAAAGTTAATATATTTGTCACACACTCGTCCTGATATAGCTTATGCAGTTAGCATAGTTAGCCAATTTATGCATAACCCAACATAAGAACAAATGGATGCAGTTATGAGAATTATTAGATACCTCAAGGGGACTCCTGGATGAGGTATCAAATTCGTAAAACATGGACACACTGAAATTATAGGGTACACTAATGCAGATTGGGCAGGTAACATCATAGATCGAAAACCAACCGCTGGTTATTTCACATTTGTTGGGGGAAATCTTGTAACCTGGAGGAGTAAAAAACAAAATGTTGTGGCTCTTTCAAGTGCAGAAGCCAAATTCAGAGGAATGGTCAAAGGTGTGTGTGAGTTACTCTGGTTAAAGAAATTAGTTTTCGAGTTGGGGTTTAAACCAGAAAAGGAGATGCAATTATTTTGTGACAATAAAGCTACGATTGATATCTCACACAACCTGGTGCAACATGATAGAACTAAACACATTGAGGTAGATTGACATTTTATTAAAGAAAAATTAGATTCAGGAATTATTTCCCTATTGTTTGTAAGATCCCAGGAACAAGTGGCAGACATTCTCACTAAAGCCGTAGGAAATAAGGAATTTGATGATACTCTAATAAAGATCGAGATGGAAGATATCTACGTGTCCAAGCGAGGGGGAGCGTTAAAATTAGCACTCTGACACGTCATGGAATCAGAATAGATCTAATCAAAGAAAGAATAATAAAACAAAGAAGGCAACTCGTGGAGGTGAATCTGGCTAGCTCATGACCTATGAAGGATTCTGTCATGACTCATGTAGGAGGCGATGCTTCTTGATTTCTTTACTTAGATGACTGAAGTTATTTCTTATTTTGTATATGTTAAATATAGAAAAGATAAAAAAATAAAAAGGAAGGAGATCTATTTGTAATTCTATAAGAGAGGATGTATAATAATAGCAGAGAGATGAGATAGAAAAAAAATTATAATGCTCAATTCAATTGATAAATAAATCAGGGTGGGAAGGGAGTTCTTGGGAGTGTGTTTTTCTCTGTGTGCATAATTTTTTGTCACTTTAAAATCTCAAATATACCCATCTTCATTCTCCCAAATCTCACAAAACTCTATCAGCTTCCGCTCTCCTCCTCAAAATCCTAGCTCCCTCCTCCTCTTCAAGCCAAGCTTCTCACCTCTAACCTACTCTCCCTCCTTAGCTCTTGACTACCGCCTTCATAAATTCCACAAAAGCCCATCACCTCCCTCTCGCCTACTCAAAACCCTAACTTCTTCTTCGTGCTCCTCTTCAAAATGAGTCCCTTGCTAGCGACCTTCTCTCCCTTCTTTGCACCCTCGACCGCCACCGTAAATTCCAAAAAACTCATCATCTCCCTTTCCCCTTCCTAAAACCCTAACTTTTTCTCTCTCCTTCACCTCCTCTTCAAGTAGATTTGAAGCTTGAAACTGCTCAACCAGTCATCTCATAAAACAAGAAACAAAAGTTGTAAAGGGATCCGACAACTCTTTTTTCTTCCTTTTTTCACAAAGCCTCCAAAAGATGAAAGTGATATTGCTTTGATTCAATTTGCTCTCCACTTGCATCAAAGTTGTGTCTCTTACTAGAAAGTTCATTTGCTCTATTTTTGGTTGAATGTGATGATTGTGGAATGGGTGAGGGTTTTGCTTGATCCAATCTTAACAATGATGGGCAACAAAAGAAAAGATGAGCAAAAACAAGAACAAAAATTGTCCATCACCATCGAACAACAACCGACAACCCTCATCTTTCAAGAATGTTAAGATAAATGTGTAGTTGTACTTGTGCATTGTGAACTATGTACATTATCTGTGAAATTTAACATGTGGATGTTTCACGTAAGAGTTTTGTGTTAATTTTGTAAACTATACATGTTAGACAATACGGGTTCAATTGTACAAATTAGTTGTTAATTAAAGTGATTTATTTAAGAGATTAATCTTTGGTTATTAAATTTCATCAATGCATGTTAAAGTGTATAGTTTAACTATTAAGTTTGAACATTGGTTGCTAATATTGGTATTTGGTATTTGACTTTACACATTACATGTTAACTTTTATTGATGGATGTTACATTTAGTGAATGCCTGTTAAGGTAAAGAGCATAACAGGTAAGTTTTATCGTTGGTTGTTATTATCTGTCATTAGATGTTAGGTTTAACTACGAGTCGATCTGAACCCGCTTGCTCCAAGAAGAGGAGTCCTCTCCTCTCCCCGCGGGAAGAAGGTCCCGCACCGATCTCAACGCAGTGACGATCATGAAGAACGCCTGGTCTGTGGCTGAATCAAGAGAACAGAATAGGAACACCGGTCCTAGGGATCCACATTGAGAGGGAACTATGCAAGGCTCAATTTCTCTAACTTGAAGCATACTCATCTAGTTGGCAACCCTCTGCACTCATCTGTTGATGCAAAGCTCCAAGCAATTTGCCAGACCCTGGAGAGCTCTGGGAAGAAGAAAGTTAGCATCGAATCGAAGCCTGAACCAGTTGTTTCATCACCGACCGTTGAGACTGAGGAGTCCTATTCTTCTTCTTCTGTGTGACGGGGACGACAAGTTTTCCGGTTTTAGAGATCGAGAGCTTGGATTTCAATGAGGTGCCATGGGATGATGCCGAGGACTTTGTGTTGAGGAAATACCCAACTTATGAGATTGATTGGGATTCTATATTATCTTTAGCTTAGCGGTGTCTGGTTTATGTTGTGCTTGTTGTTGTTAGATTTGGGGGTCTTTAGTGGCTATTGCAAATGGAGTTTTTGGCATTTACATGGCCTTGTTTAGGGATTTTTAGTTTAGTTTAGTTTAGTTTTTTTAGAGTGTAAGAACTCATGGCTACTGCTGATTATTTTTGCTTGGCGAGGCCGTTGAGGGGTTAAGTGTACTACTATGTCAGTTTTTAGGTGTAAATCTTCTCTATTTTAGCTTTGTAAGTATTGAGTGTATCTTATGTTTAATTAATGTATATTTATAGCTTTTACTGTTTTGTGTGTCTCTCTTATTATTGGCTTGATTCATGCTATTTGTGATCTTTGTGTCTCAGTTTGTGTGTGTGAAGTGAGGTAGGACCTGAGCACAGTTAATGATTAGTTTGAGAAGCTAACAAATTTGACAGAATATTTTGTTGTAATCTTTATTTGAGTTTCAACATCATTCTATAATAGAAAAAGCTAATATTTAACATGTACATTTGACAAGTTAACATATTATCATGTTATAAAGAAGACTGACATGTAACAGTAAAAGTTAACATATTATGTTGAAAGTTAACATCTTCATAAGAAAGTTAACATATGCAGATGAAAATTAATATATACAGATGATAGTTAACATGTTGACGTGAACGTTAACATATACACCTGAAAGTTAACATATACAGATGAGAGTTAACATGCTCATGTGAAAGTTAACATATTCAGTTTAAAGACAACATTTTCATCCAACATATAAAGAGTTAACATGCTCATTTTATATTGTTAATATATACACCTGAAAGTTAACAAGCTTCCTACTTCTTATACCATGAATCAATTTTTCACACATGATTGAGTACACACCAAATTGTTGATCCTCCAGCATTGTAATTTTAAGCATATTTGGGATCACAATAGCAAATCACATGTTATGAGGAGAATTAACATGTTATGAGGTTTAATAATGTATCGTAACTTGAAGATTATGTACATAATCTGTATATATTATGTACATAATAACCTCAAGATTATGTACATATTATGTACCATAATATTCAGGTTTTGATACACATAATTTATATACAATATTCAGTTTATTAGGCACATCAGGTTCTATTTGAATGAACTTGTACATATTCACATGACAGCCACAATACATTTCACATACAATCGTGTTAACTTTCACTGTTACATGTTAAGTTTTATAATAATATGTTAATTTTTTTAAAAATTATGTTAACTTTCATCATTATATGTTAACTGTACTCATAACATGTTAACGTTCAGCTGAACATATTAACTTTCATCATAATATGTTAACTTTCACTGTTACATGTTAACTTTTATAATAATATGATAACTTTCTTCTTAACATGTTTTTTTGAACTAAAATTCGATGTGTTTGAAAGTTTCTTCATAATAACATGTTAACTTTTATAATAATATATTAAATTTTAGTTCAAAGTTAAAATTAAAGTTTCTTCATATCTAAGATTTTTTCTGAAATATGCTCCACCATACGAAATATAATTAAAATTAAATTTAATCCAAAGTTAAAATTAAAATTAAAATTAAAGTTAATATTTCAGTAGAAAGTTAACATGTTCAGTTGAAAATTAACATGTTATGATGAACATTAATATGTTCAGTTAAAAGTTAACATGTTATGAAGAAAGTTAACATATTATGGTGAAAGTTAACATGTAATAGTGAATGTTAACATATTATGATGAAGCTTAACTCTCCTCGTAACATATTAACTTTCAGCTAAACATGTTAACTTTCATTATAATATGTTAACTTTCAATGTTACATGTTACATTTCTTCTAATATGTTAACTTTCAACTGAACATGTCAACGTTCAACATAACATGTTAATGTTCACCATAATAAAAATTCTTACATTATTACAGTTGATATTGCTTGAATACATGATATGATTAGACTTACAATCTTAGAGATTACAAAAACCTTCAACAATGTGCTATAAAATTCTTAACAACCTCAAGATTATGTACAAATGTATGAGATTTAACAATGTATCATAACTTGAAGATTATGTACATAATCTATATATATTATGTACACAATAACCTTAAGATTACGTACATATTATTGTAACTTGTACATATTCACATGACAATCACAATACATTTCACATACAATTATAATAAATTACATCAAAATTGATCACTAAATAGATACAATACATTTTATTAAATTTTGATCTAAGTACAACCAAACCATAAGAACACATAGTATAATTAACTGAACAATGAAAGATGACACGTGACTCCCCAATGGCCTTGCAACCTAAGCACAAACCTCATCGGACCACCCAACATGTCATAAAGTTGAAATCTAAAGTGTATAGTTTTCACTGCTTGTATGACTTTGAGAATGCAAGAGAAGCACAAAAGCACCTTATTCATGAAGTAGTTACCTAATTGACTTCCTGAATAATACCAATCTGAAGCTTCTGTACCTAAGTGTGAATATATCTGGGCAGATACAAACTTAGGGTTTATTTAGTCCATTCCACTTCCATTCCATTCCCTCATGTCGTACATGTTAACTTGTCAGATGTACATGTTAATTTATTCATCTATAACATCTTTGAGAACTTTTCTTGAAGGTCTGAAACAAATCTCAAATGGAGAGACAAAGAAGGAAAGTAAGGTATCGCAACAATAGGCGACAAGCATTCTTGATCTGTCATTTTGCACCCCTACTCTAAATCATTAAGACCTAAGCAATCGATAATTGAATAAATCTCACTCTTGGTCGATGACCACCATGTTGATTACTGCTAACAGTACAAGAAGCACAACATGTAAAAAGAGACTTGCATCTGTTTGAAACTGAATGCAACCACAAGAGCAATTATACAAGTGTAAATTTGCAGGCTCAAAATGAAAGTAATATTTGAAACTGAATGGCAATATAAATGTTGACAAAGTCATCTTGTTGGGTCTAGGACTCTAATACATAAATGCATAATTTATCACATAAATAGAGATCCAAACATAAAAGAGGATATACTTGTCATGCTATAAAGAAGAAACAACCACAAACAGACATCTGAAATAGAGAAAGTAACTTAATTACCAAACATGTCAGTCAACAGCAAACTACACCACTGCAATGATAGTTAAATTTTTACGATGCAATGCATGGAAGCTACAAATTGTTACATGACTCTAAACCATTGTATCCTCACATGAATAACACCATCGGTAGTTTCCCACCTGAAGAGAGCACATGGAGACCAAAATGTAATTTTTCCCATAATTTAACAAGGGCAAATAGACAAACCTCCTCACAATTTTTGGTTCAAATGCTACATAAGGGACCTTGACCTGTTGGTCTTATAACATTTGATGCAGATGTGCAGCTAATTTTAGGCTTTGATCCCTCAACGGCGGCTGCCTCTCCGACTCCAAGAACAAGCCCAAGCCCCCCATCATCGTCACCCGCAAAATCCCCACCTCCCTCCGCTCGACCCTTATCGAGATCTCCCCTGGCACCGACCTCGTCGCCGCCATCTCCTCCCTTGACCGTCGCCTCTAGCGCGACATCTCCGTCCTCGCTACAATAGGCCCCGTGGCCGGTGTCTATCTCCAGCAGCCCTCCGGCGTCGCTGTGACCATCTATCTGGAAGTTTGACATAGTTTGCTTGCCAGGGTTGTTTCTGCCGCCGCCGACGAGGGAGGAGGCGAGTTGGGTGTTGATGTTTTTGGCAGGAAGGGATGGGGAGGTTGTCGGAGAGAGGGTGGTGGAGGGAGGGATGACGACTGTGGGGACGGTGACGGTGATGGCGACGACGTTCGCGAGTGTGGCGGTGGAGAGGCTGCCGTTGGCCGACGATGATGATGACATGGCGGCGGAGAGGAGCGAGGAGAGGATTGGTTTGATCGTGAGAAGAGAGGAGAGAGAGGGCAGATAGTTTTGGGTAATGGTTTAAGGGTAGTTTTGGGTTTTGTAAAAAAATTCTCACTATGCTGCATTGGAAATGTAACTAGGGGCTAAAACATCATACATTCATGTCTTTGGGGCTTTGGCACCAAAAAAAATAGTAGGGCCTGATGACATCCCCTTTATTTTTTTGGGGTGTTGATATCATCTGTTTTCTTTTCTGTCCCAAAATTTAATACATTGTAGTATACTCAACATTGTTACATAAGCTTGAGCATAATTATCTTTATATCACGGAATGTATAAAAGTCTAATCTGGTACTTTAAAATTTTCACACTATATAAAAAATAGGGAAAAATGCTTCCAGCCCCCAAAAGCTAAGAAAACGTGCTTCCCACCCCCAAGATTTTGTCAACGGGTGTTTTGCCCCCAAAAATAAAAATTTTGTTCTCTGAGACCCTAAAACACAAAACTCAAGAGATTAAAATATGTGAAGAGCATAATACCCTTCTCTCTATCTCTTTATCATGATGTACTGAGATGATAGTTGAAATGATTGATGATGATTATTTTATTATTTTTATTCTCTCTCACTTTATCATGATGCACTGAGATGATAGTTGAAATAATTGATGAGGATTATTTTATTATTTTTATTTTTTATTATTTTCGTTGTTTGTATTGGGAGATTGTTAAAGTTACGGGTTAATTGTTAAGATTACGAGTTAATTGTTAATGTTACAGGTCAATTGTTAATGTTATGGATCCTCTCTCTCTCTATATATATATCATGATGTTACTTTGATGATATTGAAATGATTGAAGAGGATTATTATTTTATTATTTTTGTTTTTTATTCTTTTTGTATTTTTAGAATATTCGTTGTTAAGGATAATGGTTGGTTGTAAAGGTTATGCATTGATTGTTAAGGTTACGGGTTGGTTGTTAAGGTTACGGGTTTGTTGTTAAGGTTATGGGTTTGTTGTATAGGTTACGGATTTGTTGTTAAGGTTACGGGTTTAATTGTTAAGGTTACAGGTTTAATTATTATGCATTGGTTGTAAAAGTTACGGGTTGGTTGGTTGTAAAGGTTATGCATTGGTTGTGAAGGTTACGAGTTTGTTGTGTAGGTTACGGGTTAATTGTTAAGGTTACGGGTTTAATCGTTAAGGTTACATGTTTAATCTTTAAGGTTACGGGTTTAATTGTTAAGGTTACGGGTTTAATTGTTAAGGTTACGAGAGAGAGAGAGAGAAGTGATCCATAACCTTAACAATTGACCTGTAACCATAACAATTAAACCCGTAACCTTAACAATTAAACCCGTAACCTTAACAATTGACCCGTAACCTTAATAATTGACCCGTAACATTAACAATTAAACCCGTAACCTTAACAATTAAATCTGTAACATTAACAATTGACCCGTAACCTTAACAATTGACCTGTAACCTTAACAATTAAACCCGTAACCTTAACAATTGACCCGTAACCTTAACAATTAAACCCGTAACCTTAACAATTAAACCCGTAACCTTAACAATTAAACCGTAACCTTAACAATTAAACCCGTAACCTTAACAATTAAACCCGTAACCTTAAAAACCGTAACCTTAACAATTAAACCCGTAACCTTAACAATTAAACCCGTAACCTTAATAATTAAACCGTAACCTTAACAATTAAACCATAACCGTAACAATTAAACCCGTAACCTTAATAATTAAACCCGTAACCTTAATAATTAAACTCGTAACCTTAACAACAAATCCGTAACCTACACAACAAACCCATAACCTTAACAACCAACCCGTAATCTTAACAATCAATGCATAACCTTTACAACCAACCATTATCCTTAACAACGAATATTCTAAAAATACGAAAAGAATAAAAAAACTAAAATAATAAAATAATAATCCTCTTCAATCATTTTAATATCATCAAAATACATCATGATAGAGAGAGAGAGAGATGATCCATAACCTTAACAATTGACCCGTAATATTAACAATTAACTCGTAACCTTAACAATTAACCCGTAACTTTAACAATCTCTCAATACAAACAACGAAAATAATAAAAAATAAAAATAATAAAATAATCCTCATCTATCATTTTAACTATCATCTCAGTACATCATAATAAATAGAGAGAGAAGACGAAAATAATAAAATAATCATCATCATATTTTAATAAAAAAAGAAAGAGAGAGAGAGAAGAATATTATGGTCTTCACATATTTTAATCTCTTGGGTTTTGTATTTTAGAGGCTCAGAAAACAGAATCTTTATTTTTGACGGCAAAACAACTGTTAACAAAGTCTTTTAAGGATGAGAAGCACGTTTTGTTGGCTTTTGGGGCCGAAGCATTTTTCCCTAAAAAATAAGCCAAAGTACACTACACTTTCCTCATCTCCTCTCAGTCCTCAATCCTCGTCTCATCAGCCCTCGATCCGACGCCGCTGCAGTCGCCGATCACCGTCTTCGATCTTCTACAGTGTCTTCTTCATCTCAGATGGAGGAATCGGAGGTAACTCCTCCCGTCTTTTTTTCTTTTTTGTGACAATCTTGGTGAAAAGGACGAGTAAAGCCCCAAAATGCAGCTGTTTTTATCTTCATTTGGAATCAAATTTGGGGTTTTTAATTAATTCATGATGAATGTTATAGCAAGTTCTGATTTTGCGTAGTTTTGATCCTCATAATATGGGGATTTTTTGCAGAAATTGGGGTGTATCGTAAAATTTGATTGGAGATTAGTTGAAAATAGTGTTCTTCTGTGTTATTTATATAAAAATATGAGAAGTATAATTCAACATCTATTCTATTGATATTATGGGATTGTTTGGACAATCTAATTTCTAATTTGATGGCGCAGACAAAATTTAAGGTTGTGAACCCATTGGTTTTAGTTGTACATGTTGATTTCTCAAACCTTGCATCTGCCGACATCATAGGTAGTTAGAAATTGTTGTTTTGTTGAGGCCCAGGACAATCTTTAGAAATTATTCAATAAACTTGTCAAACTCTTATTGTCTTTACTATTTTATAATTTGAAATAGTTTGTAAGACACCAGATACCCTTGTCAATAATTCTGTAGTCCAACCTGTAATTTCAGAACTCGTGATGATAGTACCTGAAAAGGAGAACCAAAGCCGTTACCTGTTGTAAAATTTAGAATCAACACTGTAACAGCTTCACTTAATGAACTGTTCATAGGCTATAGCTTAAAGTTGTTTCGGAAAGATTTGTGGTTTTGTAAGAAAGATTAACTTTTATCTGACACCATAACATAGACAGTTAGAGTTGTGAGAGTGGGAATATCTTTAATGGCAAAGAAAAGATCTTTTATTCCATTTTATGGGTCCTTACATCTATCCAGGTGCTGAGTCTTTTTGATGCTTTGATTAAATGCATGCGTACCAGCAAGTTGTAGGTACTTCTCATTACTTATCAGTTTTAGTAAAAGTTGTCTTCGGTTTTGTGTTTTATTATCTTTGTAGGAGTGCCTATTTCTTTTTGCGGTTTTTTTTCAGCCTGCTGCACTGAGAAATGAGAATCTATTTGCTAAGTTTATTTTCTAAATATCTGATCAGGCAGTGGACAACAAAAAAGTTCTGACAATTGGCTATGTTATGAAACCATCTCGTGAAGAGGACTTTGTCAAGGCAAGTCAATTAAATAAAAGGTTCCAATAAGTAATATATCATAACTAATACTTTGTTGCCTGGTTTTCTTACTCGTTTTTTTAATAGAGAGGTGCTTTCCCTGTGCATCCTACAAAAAATGGATTGGTGTTTGTTCCTATCAGGTTCCACCTTCCATTAGCATCTCAAGTACAAAATGTTGATGCAGTTCTCCATAAAGCAACAGATGAGATCATCAGCATTGACTTGTCCTCTCCTTTAGATTTCCCCAAGGGGATTTCATTTTCCAAAGGAATGCATGAACTGGAAAGGTAATTTTCAGATTTGACAATGTTCCTTATTGAGTTTATTGATATATTCGACATTTTAAAAAGCCTCAGTCTAGCCCGTCTAGGCGTACGCCTAGGCCTAAGCTGTACCTTGGTTGCCTACCTAGCGCCTAGGCAGTACCTAAGCTACCCACTTAGGTTTTGGGAGCGCCTAGGGGGGCATGGTATGCCTACATGGACTGCACCTTTAGGCATTAATCATGATTTCCTCCATTGCAACCTCCATGTCCTCTAACCTCCGCTCAACTCTAACTATCAACACCTCCTCTCTCTCTCTCCTGACTTTTAGCAAAACCTTCACCACCACTAAAGAAATCTGTCTAAGTATCAGCCTAGCGCCTAAACTTTCTATAACACTGGCATTTACTATCAATAATTTTAATTGAAAACTAAAAAAAAGGAAAACTCCTAGTCCCTGCCTAGGCTTCCGCCTAGCCGCCTAGTCTCTAGATGTTGGGTCCAAGTCCAACGCCTAGCTCGCCTAGCGCTTTCTGTAACCTTGGATATATTAGTCAAAAATGAAGTTATACCTTTCATTATTTAGTTTTTACTTATATTCAAGAATTCTACTGTTATGAGTTCTTATGTCATGATCTTATGTATTGGGCTCTCAGGTGGCATTATAACCTGTTCTGCAAATTTGGATGGATAACCTCTCATGTTTTTTTAGTTTGCATTTCAGAATCATAGAGGTTTCTGATCTGTGTGTTGAAGCATAGTGCTATGATATAATAAATTAAATGAATACAGGCGTTTCCATATCATCATATGTGCTTATATTCTCCGGATTGGAGATATGAAGTTTACACGTTACTTTAGTAGATCTTATAAGTTTTTATGCCTGTCATGTACATGTCTTCTCTAGTTAAAGCTGCAGAGATGACTTGAGTTTACAATAAAAAAATGAACCTTGTTTTCTTGGTCTCAAAGTTCATTCTCTTACGCAACTAAGTTGCTACCTTAATCAAAATGCAACTAAAAAAAGTAGCTTAGTAGTCTGTGCAAACAATCTCTAAATTGCTTGTTTCAGAAATAGAAAATTTTTATTTGGTTCTTTTTCGTAGTGTAGTGACATATAAGGTTCAGTAAGGATTTAATTGTTCTTTAAATACCATTTGCATTTTCCACAGATTCTTTTATGAAAGTTGCATTCTGTAATTTTTTTTACTTCCTTTCATTGGAAGAACTTTTCAGTTGCTAGCATTGTAATCTATTTTAGTCACGAAAGTAAAGAGAGATTCACACAAAAGTAAGAGTGGAAAGAGATGGATTATTTAGCATATAATTCTAAGTTGAAGAAAATAATTCTATTATTTGTGTAAACTTGAAACTTCTCTATAAAGACATGGTCAAATGCTTATTATAGCGTAGATGGAAATATTACAAGAGACCGGATTGAATAAATAAGAGATCAAGTGCTTGTTATAGATAGTACCAAAAAGCTAGGGAAAAGTGTTGTTTTTTTTTTCTCAAGAAAACTTCAATGTTCTTTTTTATGGTGAATTGAATTAGAAAGGATACTGCACAGCTCAACAGATAATTTCAAGTTTACAGATTTTGTAATATTTCCATCTTTCATATCCTCTCACCTATTAAATGCTGATCATCTCCTGTGATTTGTGAACACTTCTGTTTCAGATACGGGTATTTGGCCCTGTACTCCTAAATGAAGCTGCAAAATAACAGTTATCTACTTTGTTGGGAATTTGTATATTTAGCCTGTGTGCTCGTGCTTGCACGTGTGTGCGTGTTCATGTAGGCATTGTGGTGGTGGTGTTTGTATATACAAGGTACTCAGTGAAATAATTTATTAAAACCATAGCTAATCATACTTTCCAAGAGGCATAAGGCTTTCAATTTTGGTGTAAGGTTTTGCAACCCTCTAACATATAAGACATCACACTCCAACTTTGGTAAGAATTATCTTGTGAATATCATAAGCCATAACCATGCATGTCTACATGCTAATGCACAGTGCTCGCTAGAATCTATGGTTTCTCCATGTTTAAGGATAACTTTTAACTTTTAGACCATGACACATTAGGCTCAATTTAAAGCAGAAGACTATTTAAAAAAGACTTTATATCTAAAAATTATATATTAAAACGATATCTAATAATACTTTCTGAGAGGCATAAGGCTCCCAATTTTGGTGTAAGGTTTGTAACCATCCAACATATTGGACATCACACTCCAGTTTTGGTAAGAATTATCTTGTGACTATCATAGGCCATAACCATGCATGTCAACATACTAATGCACAGTGCTCACTACAATCTATGATTTCTGCAGATTTAAGCATACTTTTAGACCATGATACAGTGGCCTCAAATTAAAGCATAAGACAATGTAAGACTTTATTCTAATTTTTGGGAGTGCCTATATGGATCCTATTACTAGGGATTCATTTCACTTGAAATCTCACTTATTACACTCTGCTGGTTACCTCATGCAATCGTCTATTTTCTATCCAGGATTTTAATTGACAGGCAAAAGACAAGAAAAATAAGCATAAGGTTGGAGTTTAAAATGGAAATCATCTGAACATAATATGTATTTTTTATAAGGTCTTTGCTTTCCACAAATGTTTTCATCAACATTCTACTGCAAAACGCCATTTTCCACATGAAAGGTAGTTAGAATAATAACCCTCACATGAACCCTCATTACAGTTATGTTGATACAAGTTTAATACTGTTAATTGTAAAGCCGGCACCATTTGTCATTGATACTACGAGGCTTTCATATTAAACAATGCTTAGTCCATATTCTCACTTACCCGCTATATTGCATGAGAACGGGTGTGTAGACGGTCAGTATGTCAGACTATCAATCTAGCTCAAACGCTATGAGGTGGGGCTCACTAAGGGCAAAAAGGTCATTCTGCATGACAACGGGTTCATCAGAGTTATATGAACCCACAATCAGCTAAGGATACAACTTGAGAAAGTTTTAAGTCATGGTGCAGCGAGAATCAACACCAAAGCCCGCTTGAAAAATGGCTAAGTCACCATTTATGTGGGGTTGGCATGTTTACGCGGGACTACTTGATCCCGTGTCGTATGAGGGTTAAGGGCCTGCAACGCCAGCAATGATGGCCGCTAGCAGTCAGGCCTACAACCAGTCAGAAGAATGCAATGCAGAAGAGACAAAACGCCCACAAAATGCATATGCGAGGATACAAAAAGCCACCACCATAGCGTTTAGGCTGTGTGATATTAGGGGCGCGTAAATTAGCTTCATGTAACCAAGAGTTCTCATTCTATAAATAAAGACCCTTACCCACATTTCAAGGGTTCCAATTTTGACTCTTGGCTCTTCTTCTCTAGCTTGAGATATCCTTGTCCTTGGCTGATTTCTTACTGTTCAAGAGAATTTATTTGGTTTCTCCCCTTTGATTCTTAGCCAAATTTCCTTTATCAGGGGTTACTCTCTTCTCAACGGTCAAATCACCCATGAGCTACCACACCTTCACTGGGGTTATAACATCTTAAGGGTTCCGATCACCCATGAGCTACTACTAATTCATAGGATTTTATTTTCCCTTTGACAGGTTCATATTACCCTAGAGAAATCAACAAAGCTTCTTAAGGACTCGAGAAATACAATTGCATTTAGCGTATGGTAGTAAAATCAAGTATGATACAACCTTTTCTCCTTTCCATCTGATGGGGATAATCTATCTAGTCATCTGTAGCTCACAACTTGGATTCACACTTTTGTAGTTACATCCAATGCATTGCTATGGCAATTAAATGGATAATTATATCCTTTAAATCTTTTTTGTCTGAAACCTTCTAAATCTTTCGATTCTTTTTAATGTGAATTCTCTAGACCTTTCAAACATTCTTAATGAATCTGTTAACCCTTTTCTTTTCTTCTTTTTGATAACTATTGATAATGAAAAAGGTGTTGATCTATGTTAAACAAACTGTACTATAAAGTTGCAAGAAACCTGACTTTGCTGGTTATAAAGTTTTGATCGATCAAAATTCTTGTTACGCTAAAATAATGTAATATGTATGCTGTCTATCTCATATATCAAACTACAAAATGCAATTGTAGCGCAAATGAAGAAGGGTCCCAGATTATAGTTAGGATTAGGTATCCTAAGATGTTATTTGGATTGGGACCTTTTCATGATTAAGGAAACAAGCCCAATTCTGATAGCATTGGCATATATTAAATGTAAAAAATAAAATGAGTATGGGATGTGACTTGTCTTTAGAAATAAATGATAAGCGTCCTGTCAAGAGAACAAGAAAAGAAATGCCATTTGATTGTCAAATGGCATATGGTGGGGATTCCTAAAAAAAATTCATATAAGGAAAAAAAAAACCCTAAAATAGACCTATTTAAAGTGCATAAATTACCAACAACTCTTTCGGCTGTTTTGATATACTTGAAGGGAATTGTTGCAATCCCATCTTTATGCATTTAAAAGCATACTGTATACACTATACACAAGTTTGGAATAGTGATACTATCTCCACTCTTTCAATTTTTTTTGGGGAAGTCTTCAATCTAGTTTGAGGGAAAGTGAATCTCTAATTATGCCTATTCAATCTGCAATGAAACCTTGACCATTGCATCTGAAAAACATTGTTTTAGATTTCTGTTTGTCACCATCACAGTGTCTAATTAGAACAGCATTCCTAATTGGTTCTCTATTAGAAAATTCTCTTTTACATCTAGAAGAGTCATTTAGCTCATTATACGTGTGCAACTTCAAAGAAGAGCATTACAAGCATGGACAGTCAGTTTCACTATTGCATTGTCTTCTTTGTCAAGTTTAGAAAACCTTCCTCGCCTTTAACTTGCACAGAATTTGTATGTGAAAAAGGTATGGAGAAGTTATTGAATACAAGTAAAAATTTGCCTTATCTTACCCACTATTATTCTTATACGATAAAATTCCATGCTGGTTTTTGCTACTGTTCCTATTTTTTTAATCTTTTATGCTTGAACTTGGTGTTTTCCCTGTGCAGGTATGTTCAGACTCATTCTGATTGTTGCATGATAGATCCACTGATTAACATATATCCTTTATTGGATCGCTACAAGATCCAACAACTTCTGCTTGAACTGCAGTACCTCAGTAATGAATCTCGCAACAGACTCCGGGCACCTCACTTTTTACAGGTATCCTGGTTAGAGCTATATCTGTTTGCTTTCACTGTAGAATTTAAGTGGATGGCAACACAAGTGTAAACAGGGATGACAAAAGTTTTACACAATTTTTGCATAATCATTTTTCTTTAATTACACTTGTTTGTTTGTGCAGGTTGATAATTTTCACAACCCTAAACTTATGGAGCAATTAGCAGAAGCTAGGTTATCATTTCCAGTTATTGTGAAACCGCAGGTTGCTTGTGGCGTAGCAGATGCTCATGATATGGTACTATCTTGTTTAGTCATGCTTTTCTCCTGTTCTTTGGTTTACTGCTGTGCTATTATGTGTAAGAGTACATAGCGACATCTGCCGTTTTCAACTACTATTATATGTGATTATAAAAAAAAAATCTTTGTATGTAAATGGAGTAATTTTTTCACAAAAGCATTAGTTGTATAAACATAATTATACTTATTATTGTCTAGTTTTCTTAAGTGAAACTTCGGAGAATAAATGTTTCTCAGAGTAAGTTTCGTGCTAGTTCACCTAAAAAGTGAACATATATAGAGTTTTTGCTATTTGTCTCAGAAATTGGTTTTTGTGTAGTTATTGATAATGATTAATACTTCAAGATGGACGAATTGGAAAACTAATTTGACCTGATATCTACTGATGCAGTCCTGTTAGGGCTGCACGAGATCAGAATTCAGAAACTCAGAAAGGCAGAGAGAATACCAGATAAGCAGCCAAACTCGGATTTTATTTCATCAGAAGCTACCTCCCACATCCAGCAAAAGACTCTTCTATAGACTTCAAAATAATAAAAAGGTAAAAATAATATATTTACCAAAAATAGAAACTTGCCCAAAAAGCGAAAAAAGAAAAAGAAAATATCCTTCTACTTGGATTCTGCATCCTCCATATCAATTTGAGCCGAAACTAACGTCTTGTACCCCTCATAATCTGATAGTCAGAACTTACCAAAAATGTCCGTAGAACTTTAACCGCGATTTTACCCCTTAAAATCCGATGGTCAAAACTTACCAAAAATGTCTGAAAAACTTTGAGCGCGATTTTGACCCCCAGAGCGATAGAATTTCTTGAATCCATCGAGTGTCAATGTTGACAAACCTATTGATCTTGATGATGTTTGGGGAGACTGGCAGCTTGCGCTATCCAGACTAGTTTGAAGTTCTGGGTTTGGCCCTTAGAGGGTCAAACTGGTCCATATAGGCTTGGGTTGCCCTTAGGGCTGGATCATCTACACTCTTGATGGGCGCTAATTCCTTTCAAGTGGGTTATGTTCACGAGAAGCTCTCATTACGAAGATCAACAGTTAATCAGCCTTTTTTGTTGCCTTGTTGGTCATGCAAGCCTCAACGAAAGGAGAAAACCTCCAAAATTCATTATATTAAAGAAGTGTCTGGGTGAAGGACGGAAGGGTTCTTTTTTTTTTTTACTTTACAGTAATAAACTAGTAATCCTTTCTTCAGCTTTAGTTGTTTTGCTTGTAATGGTTTACTTTTGCTGGTTTTTGGATCATTCCACTGAGTTGACCCTTTTCCATTGATTTAACCTTTTTTACAGGCATTAGTGTTTAAGTATGAAGACTTTAATGGCCTTGGTGTTCCACTTCCTGCTATTGTGCAGGTAAACAAGCATCATATTTATGGTGAAAAGGAGATTCCTTCTAATATGTACACTTCTTACTGTCCTACTACCAGTATGCCAGATCTTTGCTTTCTGTAACATGCTAAGATAGTTAAAGGACAGTTTTGCCAATCAATCAGAGGAACTTCTAGAAGATATTTTTGCCAATCAATCAAAGGAACTCCTTTAACTTTGTTAGACTGTTGAACTATGATATAATTGTTTATCAAATATATTGAAATATTTTTCTGTTCAGATTATGATGTACAGAAATAAGTCATGTTATTGTATATCCGAAATATCCTAAACTAACACCTCACTATTTGTGATTCCTGAGGGCATCCTTCCTAAATAGATGTTTATTCATTCCAAAAACACGTCTAAGCTATTCCTGTGCCCTTGTTATTCATAATTTTCTTTTAACGAAATCCTGAGATTTTTTCCCCACTACAGGAATATGTGGACCATGGTTCCTCACTGTTCAAATTTTACGTGTTAGGAGAGAAAGTTTTCCATGCTGTGAAGAAGTCTATGCCCAATTCTAGTTATTTATTATCAATGGCAGAAAAAGATGGGTCTGGTTCAGTCCTTTTTAACAGGTACCTTGTAGATTTAGTGAGCATCAGATTAAAGTGATCAATATTAGATCAGTTTAATAAACTAGAGTTTATCTCTTCTAACTGCAGTTTGAAATCCTTACCAATTTCCAAAGAGGATCGGCCATCAGATCAGGGGATAAAGGCCGATAAAATGACTCTTAATGTAGAATTAGTCAATGATGCTGCAATATGGTTAAAGAAAAGACTTGGGCTCACCATTTTCGGATTTGATGTTGTCGTAAGTGATGGACTTCACCTTATTTCTTACATTTTCCTACCTATTTACTTCCTAAATGAAGTCATAGGCTACTGTTTGAATGCATTTGTGCTTTTTTGCATTTGAATTTTCCAGATTCAAGAAGGTACAGGAGATCATGTCATTGTGGATTTAAACTATCTTCCATCTTTTAAAGAAGTGCCAGATAGTGATGCCATGCCTGCATTTTGGGAAGCAATAAAAAACTCATATGAGATCATGAAAGAAAAGAAATTGACAGAAGCTCCAATTGCTGACACAGATATGTGAATTTGATTGAGTTCTTGATGGATATTTCGGAAACTTTAAGGAGGCCATAAATGAGTTCCCCGAACTCAAATGTGTCTTACGTTCATAACTTGTTAACATGCGCAGATGACTTCGACGTAACCAGCAAAATAACCTTTATCTTCAGTCCCTTTCTTGTCTGATTTGCAATGTGTCCTTCATTGGTCAGCAATGCTGGTATCCTCTTTGTCTCTCATTAGTAGAAGCATTAAGTCATGTGAAAAGTTGGTGCAAAGCTGTTGCAGTTAGCAGATTTTAATCTTCAAATTGTTGATATCTTGCTTACAGGGTAAGTGATGATTCAGTCATCCGATTTACTGGTCTTTTGATGCTATACCAAGCATAAGGAGCTGAATAAAGTCGTAATAAAACGTATAAATACCTTCTCATAAACAGTTAATTAGTGGACATGTTCAATCTTAACTCTCCGCTAGTCTGTAGACTATTTTTGGTTAATCTGAATGTAACTGACAATATCTCCCTGAATTGATTAAATTTCTGCTATGCTGGAAAAATCATCAGATAAGCCAACAAACAACATCATTAACAATAGAAACCAGAAGAAATCATAATTAACCAACATTATCATGGCATTCTTTGCAGGCACAGATTCTTTCGCATCATTAGTATCTATAATCTTAGAAGTGAAAAATTGTTCACATAAAGTGCTCATTTCCCAGGCACAAAATCAAAGCTCTGCTGTCATACTCTGCAACATTACCACAAAAAACATCAGGAGGATAAACTTGTTGCTTATCGCTCTCCTACAACTTATGCTGCCAGAATGCAAGCCTCTCTTTTTTTTCTCATTGTCGAAACCCTGACGCCTCGTTTGGTGTGTGAGAGTCGAGTGAAATGAGAATAGAATGGATTAAGGAATGGAATGAAATTAATGTGAGAATGGAATACTCATTTCCATTCTCTTGTTTGGATGTAAATTATAAAATGAAGTGGGAATGGACGCATTTTGAAATTTTATATTTTATTGATTCCCACTTAAGTGCGAATACCCATTCTCTATCATTTCATTGGGAATGCTCATTCCTCTATAAAGTGGGAATTGATAAGAAGTGGGAATGAACATTCCAAACGAGGCCGGAATTCTCTCATTCACAAACCTAATCTTAGAATCCAACGCCTCGTTTGGTACGCGAGACTAGACTCAAATGAGAATGGAATGAAAGAATGAATGAAATAGAATGTATGTGAGAATGGAATTGTCATTCTCATTCTCTTGTTTGTGTGCGTTTGTAGAATGGAGCTAGAATGAAAATCCCATTCACATTCTCATGTTTGGTATCACTAGTTCACAAGCGAGAATGAAATTTTATTTTATAATAATGCCCTTACAACAACATAGATTTTTAATAAGATAAAAATAAATATTAATGATAATAACTAAACAATTTTATTTATGCATATGTTATATTAATCTAGCTATGTTTTATACTAATGCACATGTCATCTGTCAGGTGTATGTTCTGTTTATATTTTTCAAACAATACTCACTATTTCTTAGTCTTAAAAAATTAAAGAAAAATAAATAAAAGAGTATCGCATCTTTCATAGGTCCAAAAATAACTTAAAGAATGATATTCACAATCCACAGTTCTAGATATCAAAATTAACTTATTTGATAAATTATCAATATGGGTATAATTGAAAATTACGTAACTAATTTGATTCTCACTTAAATGAGAATGATCATTCCTTATCAATTCACTTGGAATGCTCATTCCCATAAAAAGTGGGAATGGTCATTCCCTGGGAATGGTCATTCCAAATTCTAAAAAATAGGTACATTTGGTATCGGGGAATGAGAAGTGAGAATGACCATTCCATTCCACCTTATTCCCGCGTATCAAATGAGACACAATAGTTAACGGTCCTCAACCTGCGCACTCTTGAGCTCACATTCCATCTTTCGTATCTCATCCTTTTAAGAACCTTGGTAAGTTGAACCCGTTATGTATATCCCCATGATATCTGTTGCTTAGTCAAATGAGTCGATTTTGCTGGCGCAAGCTGCCTGCAAACCAACATAAATCGTTGGCAACTAACCAGCATTCAATACAGAAACATTGCTGGCGGAAGCATCACTGAACACCCTAATTAGATCACCTCCTTCTTTGTAGACCAATCAACCATCAACTAATATGGAAACACTAAGGAAGGCTATTTGAACTAAAGAGAATAGCAATATCCCGTAGAAAAAAGAACAAGAGGCAAATACATGGGGCAGAGAATTGTGTCTTCTTTTATTCTAGAATTTAGAAGATAATCTATTATTCTGATCTCTAAAGAATCCAAAAGAAACCCTCTCTCAATCTCGTCAAAAGATCTCTCACAACACTAACTTTTTCTCTTTATTTCTCACTAGTTCTTGCTTGCAATATGCAACTCTCATTGACTTTCATATGACTTGATTTACAACGAACCTTTCTAGGGGTATTTAAAGAGCTTCCCCCTCTTGAATTCATGTAAAATTTCTTCTTTGACTTGAATTATCATTTCTAGTTATATTCCAATTAGAATTTTATTTCTAATTGAAGTTGATTCTTTCCAATCAAATTTAATCCCCAATACATATCCAACTAAAATAACGTGAAATACAAGACTATTTCCAACAATCTCCACCTTAGGCTTGTATGAGCCAACTTCAAAAACATCGATCCTTTCTTGTAATTTTTTCTTGCAAAGTTGTAAAACAGTAGAGGACGAACAACTTAGAGAAATCACATTAAGCACCCACTCCAAAAAGGCATCGAAGCAATCACCGATCACACATTAATATCAAGCCTTCTCAAACTTAATACCAACCTCATTTCCTTCACTATACAAGCTCCGCTATCGACTTGTTGCAGTCTGTCTTGACTACTCTACCTAGTGTTGAACTCTGTTTTTGGCTCTACTTTGGAACCCAAGTTAATCACTAGTTTCTCCTCTGTTGGGAAATAGCTTTGTAATTAGGCAGGTTCGAGCCGGGCAAAAAGCCCCACCCAGACTAGGGCTCAAGGGACCTGGGTTTGCTTTAGGTCTTTGGGTGGGGATGGGTAAGGCCAGACAAGTTTTTTAAACTTGTTTTGTTCGTTTAAAAAAAAGAAAAAATTAAATTTTTTTTGTTAAGAAAATGACAACTTCAGAAGTAATTTAAAAGATATAATATTTTAACAAAGAAATTCAATCTTATTATTAATCACTTATATAATTATACAATTTATAAATTTCATAAAAATTAAAATGATTAAAAATAAATTCTTTATTATTAATCACTAAGAATCACAATATTTTTTTTAGAAATTGTTGCATCACAGGAGATGAGTACAGCCTAACTATCTATATATTGTAAGAAAGAAGTAGAGAAATCTAAGGAGAGAAATATAGAGTTTTAGGATATATTTTGGTGAGATTGAGAGAGGATTTCTTGTGGGACCTATCTAAATCACAAAAATAGATTGTATCTTGTAAAATTTTAGAATAAAATAAGACTCAAAGCTCTCCCCATGGACATAAGCTCTCCCCATGGACATAGGCGATTGCTAAACCACATAGATCCCTCATTTTTGTCTCTTGATCTATTTATCTACAATATATTGATATTCTCTTTAGTTTAGACAAGTTTTCTTAGTGTTTCCACGTAGTCAGGTGATCGATTGGTCTATAAAGAAGAGATCTAATCAGGATGTTCGGTGATGCTTCCGCTAGCTATGCTTCTATATTGAATACAGTTGATGGACAATGACAGGTGTTAGGTTGCCAGTGGTGTGCACCCGTACTTGGTATTAGAGTATCTGGTGATACCAACAATTGGTACTTGGGTTAGATTTTAATTAGATCAGACTTGTCTTTGAAGAAAGGTTCTATCTTTGTAGTATAGAATCAAAAAGTTCTTTTGTGATGAAAAACGAGATTGAAAGTTCGTTGGTAAGAGGGATTTTGGGCTTTCGTGGAAAACAATAAAGGCAATCTTGGTTCAACATGACCTAGATCAGGCTTGGCTAGGGGTGGACAAGAAGCCAGAAAAGATGACAAGTGACGAGTAGAACATGGTGGATAAAAAGGTGCTGAGTAGGATTCTGCTTGCTCTCTCTTTTGAAGTGGGGTCCTACGTAATTGAGGAGAATATTGCACTTAGTATGTGGAAGAAACTCAGGAGTTTTACATCGCCAAGAAGGCATTCACCAACTTGTATTGGAAGCATTAGTTTTATGGAAAGCGGGTGAAGGAAGATATAATAATGTCGAAGCATCTAAGCAACTTCAATAGAATAGTGACTGAGTTAGCAACAACGAGGACAATTTTGTTGAGTTTCTTTCTAGCAGTTTACCAATACCTGAAGACATTACTAACCATAGGCAAGGCCATAATTACCATGGACGAGGTCAAAATAGCACTCCTCATGGACAACTTTCAGTGACAATAGGGTATTGGTGACGAGTCAGGTTTTAATGTCGAGTTAGTAGCAGATGTGTGAGGGAAAAGATCTTCAAATGGGACAAGTTTGTAGGATAAGCGATGCTTCTTTTACCAAGAAAAGGGTCACATGAAGAAAGACCGCTTCAAATAGTAAGAGTGGTTGAAGGGGCAAAAGATGTGGATCGGGTGCTCCAAACTTTGTATGCAACATGTATTATGAAAAATCAATGAGTGGACATATTTGACTATTTTGAAGGATGAAAGTCAACAAATCAAGGTGTTGATGATTTTCAGGAACAACATTTCTTATGGTGGTTGGATATTGAATCCTGGAACATCGACTCATATATATTCACAAACAAGCATGTTTGACTCTTGGTGCAAGTAATCAAAGAGACTATTTACACGGTTGTTGGTATAGTAGCAATCATAGTGGCGGAGAAGGGGGAGCATGGTCACATTGGAGAATATTCAGTTAATCTTGAAGGTGAGGAAGAATCTAATATCTATTGGGGGTGCTTGACTTAATGGGCTATAAAACCCAAATACATGGAGGAGTGATCACAATATACTATAGTAAGAATCTTATCTTAGTGAGGAAGAAGTGTGGAGATGGCTTGTATTGGCTATCTGAAGGAATTGGTGTTAAAGGTGGAGTTTTGTCTTCTAGAGTGTGTACAACCATAATGAAGAGAAATTGACGAGATTCTGAGGGAGAACCAAAATGGGAGCTCGACTCTAGGTGGCAGAGTCAGGATAAAGGTTGCAACAAGTCAATGGCTAGGCTTAGAGTGTCCAACAATAGACATTGGTGTCAAGTTATCAGAAGGTTTGACATCAATGCACGAGCAATGATTGCTCCTATACCCTTTGGGAGAGGGGGTATTTGGTGATTTCTCGAAGGTGTTTGTTTGGGTGGAAAGTTGATGTTTTTATTGTGCAACTTATTATAGCTTTAGTCGTTACAATAAGTTTAAAAGTCTGATCTTTTTATAAGATCTCCCTATACAATAAAATAAAGAAAATTACAATTCTTCTCAAAAAAACGCAACAGATATTTATTTATAGCTGCTTGCATGAGATCTTTGCATGTGCTGGGGACTGTAGGCATAAAAAATGCCAAAATTCGAAAAGTGGAAAGAAGGGTCAGGGAAACAAACCCCTTTTTCAATCAGAAACGAGGGTCGTTGTTTAAAAAAGATCAACCTCAAGAACGAGGGTCACCATGCAGTGGAACTCAACATTGAAAGATAAAGTTTATTAGCGAATGAAACAGATCTACGAGGCTCGGAGCTCGTCATTGGATATGAGGTTCGAAGTTCGCTAGTGAATACGAGACTTGAAGCTCGTCATTGGATACGAGGTTCGAGGTTCACTAGTGGATACAGGGTTCGAAGCTCGTCATTGGACACGAGTTGAACCCTAGCTGTCAAATATGAAGCTCGTTATTGAATATGAGGTTCGAATCTCGTCATTGGATACGAGGTTCGGAGTTCATCATTGGAGGTGAGGCTCGTTAGTAAAAACGAAGCTCATTATCAAAGAAGCTCACGAGGCTCGCCACACAGTGAGGCTCGACATCAAAGACGAGGTTCGCCAACGCAGTGAAGTTCGTCATCCACATTAAATCAGGCTGTAACTGCCACGAAGACCCAGTCAGCCACGTGGGCTAAATTCAAGGAGTCAGTTACGCCACTCCACAATTTTAGCGCATCAGTTACGCCCACGATTCCACGATTATAGCACGTCAGTTACGTGCCCAAACCCTATAAATAGCCGCGGATGGCTACAGAGAAAAGGGTTGGTTAATTAAGACTTTTAATCATCAGAAATCAGAGCTTTTGTGTGTAAGTCCGGAGATCGAACCACAACTCCAGCCGGCTAACAAAGGTCAGAAGCTCTTGTGATCTTGTTCTGATCGTCAACGGGAGGTAAGCTCGACTCAAGCATCGGGGGAAGCATCCTTTCGCCACGTAGAACCCACCTTAAACAAAAGAGAAGCTGAATTAATCTTCTCTTCATCTGTAATCGAGAGAGAGTGTGAGTGATTGTAAGGGTTTCGTACCAAGTGATCGAACCCATTTCTTAAAACAAGAGAACCAATCAATCTTCAATTTTTTGACCCTACAGACGATGGCGACCACAGTGGGAGTAGCTATTCTCTCCGACGAGATGGTGGTGGCGTAATCAGACAAGATTACAGTGGGAACAGACGTCGAAACTCTGGTCATCGAATTTGACCAGTCCAAATACGAGGAGTACCTCTCTTCTGGTAACTCTAGTCCCATGAAGGCACGAAAGTGTCGTCGAGTCTCGTATGAGACTTCAGCCCAAGTGGCTTCTGATGATTCAACTCGAGTTAATCTCAAGGAAAAGTCCAAGCCCCTCAAAGAGGAGGCTCCAGAAACTAGCCGTCAGACTAAGAAATGGGTTGTTAAACAACCTAGCTGAACTTCGGCTTCTACCAGCCAAATTATGGCTTTGGATGACGAACCTCGCTCAGTTCTGGCTGAAGCAAAGGTTTCTGTTGTTCCATTGTTGAGACGCGCTTGACAACGTCAGCGCCAGAATCAAGCTCGCCGCAGGGCTCGAGCTTTGGTCTCGCTAGACGGTTTTCATTATCGACCGAAGGTTAATCAACCTAAGGTCAACAAGTCTGACGAGGGTCAGGTGAATGAGGAGCGTCTGAAAGACGGACCTCATCCTCATACCCTAGTAGACTCAGAATACGAACCTCATCCTTAAAAAGAGGTTCAACAAAATCAACAAGCGGTTCATACCGAGGTTCATCAAGAAAACGAACCTCAAGTTAAGAACCGACCGAGAAGACGAACTCACCAAACTCGTCCTATTAACGAACCTCGTTGTGCAAATGATAGAGTTTGTCAACTTACCCAAGGCCGTCAACCTCTATCATTTAGGGGGTCTCGCTCGGGTAAAACCAAGATGACGGAGTCGAATGGGGGTTGTCCAGCTAGTGACCTTCGGGATTATCTCATGCGCAAGCGCAGCATGAGCTAAATGCAGTCACATTGCTACTGTGAGAAGCTCATATCTGCGGTGCTTTCCTAATGTCCATGTAGGGAGTCGACGCATAAATCTTCAGTCTTTGAACGATTGACTAAATTTCCAATGGTCTCATCATCAAGAAGAAGATGCTTTCGGCCAAAGAAACAAGCATCCAAGGATCGCCACATCGAGGTGACGATCAACATGGCCAGCAAGGGTAAAAGCAAAATTTCCGTTGATGATTCGGAGTCTTCTGATTTTGAAAGATCTCCCAGATTACGAGAGGCACTTATTGAAGGCCAAGGCGTTTACCAACATACTCGTTCTCGTATGATCCCATTAGACTACCGCAAACTAGCAGGTTTATCTGGTAGTGTCGGTGAAGAACCTGGAAATTCGGCCATTGTTACTTCTCAACCCTCCAACACCGACCAAAGTGAGCAAGCAAGTGCTCACATGATAGGAAGAGAAGAAGAACTTTCATGGCAGCTGGAAGAGTAACAATCAACCATCTTGAAGCAGCAGGAGTCCATTAGATGCCTGGAAGCGATGGTAGAGAGACTCCATGAGGAGAAGGAAAAGAAGAAGAAGAAGACTCATTCCCAAGCCTCAAGATCTAGGCGTAGAAGACCTTCACCTGTTGATGAAGATCACTATGATGAAGACGATGAAGAAAAGGTTGTGAAGATTCATTCTGAATCGTCAGAAGCTGAATCTAATCCTCGTACGAAAGAACGAGATCAGAAGTGGGAGGATTTTCAAAAGCAGCTTGACGCACTGAAACTTCAAGGAAATTTCAAAGAGTTGGGGGTGTCAAGACCCTATCCAAGTGAATGGGATGCGATCCCATATCCTCCGAAGTTCAAACCACTCAACTTGGTGCAATTTGATGGTAAGGGGTCTCTGACCCAACACATCTATTATTTCCAGGCACAGACTAGACACATAGTGGGGAATGATCCCATTATGACTCGACTTTTCATTAGTACCCTTAAAGGGGTCGCTTTTGAGTGGTTTCGCAGACTCGAACTAGGGTCAATCCAGAGTTGGAGAGATTTAGAGAGGCTTTTCTTAGCCCGATTCTTCGATGATGACACTGAGGTGTCTATAGCTACATTGTTGTCTGAGAAACAGAAGAAAACGGAGTCAGTCAGTGACCTCGTCAAGAGATTCAAAAATCGATCGTTGCATTCACGCGATCAAGTTTCTGAAGCTACTCTCGTCGAAGTATGTCGTAACAATCTCTCTATCAACATCTTGTCCAAGATGGGCGCTGTTGAGGCTCGTTCATGGAAAGATTTGGTTTGGCAAGGAGAGCAAGTGGAAAACATGCTCAAGAGGATAAGCGCTGAAGAACCTCAAGAACCCAGTCTAAAAAAGGAGGTGGTAAAAGCAACTATAATTCCCTGAAACAATCGAAAGGAAAATACACCTTAGCTGTTGAGACGACTCCATCTCCGAAATCCTCCACCAAGCAGAAAGGGTATACATCTGACAATCGTTTTCAGAAGAAATACGATTTCAAAGATGAACATGTGGCCTTTATTCTTACATCTTTAATCAAGATGAATAAGATCAAGCTGCCAGAGGTAAAGCGGAACGCAGAAGTATCAAGGACTAATGACCCTAACTTTTGCATGTATCATAGGATGGTGTATCATCCAACTAAAGCTTGTTACATCCTGAAAGACAAGATTCAAGCTTTATTAGACGCAGGTGTGATGACCCTTCAAGCTGAGCAAAAGAAGGTGTCTGTAAATATGGTTTCACTTCAATTTGGGGATTTCGCCGAAGTACAAATACAAGATGGCGTGCAACCGATTCCTCAGGCGGAGGCGAGGATAGTGAACTTCGACCCATATCAGAAGAAAGAGAGGGGGATGGTCCCTTACACTACTTCTAAAGGTGAATATGTGGTTTCACCCTGATTTGTTAATGGACGAACAGTGGACATCGGCAAAGTCGAAGAAGCCCAAAGCCACACGAAGAACTTGCAACGCCGTTTCAGCCGTTCTAGATGAAGAGGTTAAAACTACGTCACTTAGCAGTTCTGAGAATGAACAGCCAGCCTTTGCTGCATAGCCTGCACATATATCAGGAACCCGTGGAGGAAAAGAGTATTTGAAGAAATATTCCGAAACCGCAGCTACACCACCCAGACCAGGGAAAGAAGTAGAGGAGCAAACTCAGCCGAAGGAACTTCGTTACAACAAAGCACTTAGGAAAGATGCGCCGGAGAGTTTAAAAGATCCTTTTCGGTTTGATGTGCTGGCTCAGTTAGCCAACATCCCAGCAAGGATTATCTTGTTTGAGCTCTTACGTTTATCTCGATCAACGAGAGAAGCTCTCCGTGAAGCATTGTCGGATAACGAGGCTTTCCTCACTCATTTTCCACCAAATCCAGCCGGAGCAACGCTGGAAGAAGCTTGTCCTCAATGTTGTCAAGTTTTTCGAAGAAGAATACCATGTATCACCTTTTCTCAAGAAGACATGCATGTAAGGAACCTGAAACATGATAGACCATTGTACTTCACAGGGTACATCGGCTGTATTCGGGTGGACAGAATTCAGGTTGATCCTGGTTCTGCTTTGAGCATCATTCCATTGCGGCTCGTTCACCACCTTGGAATTCCTCTGTATCGTTTATCAACAACGAGAACCACCATATATGGCTTCAATGCCTCTAATACTCGTCCCCTTGGCAAAATCAAACTTAAATGTCAAATGGGTGACTTGAGGACGGATGTTACCTGCTACGTCAACGATGCAGAGACGTCTTACAACTTGTTACTGGGTCAGCCATGGATCCATAACAATTTGATTGTTCCATCCACTCTACACCAATGCATGAAATATGTAAGTGAGAATGGTGAAGTAAAAACAGTGGTCGCAGAAAAGCAACCATTCAAGGGGGTAGAGAATTATTTCACTGATTCTATCCATTACCTTGATGGTGACACATTTGAGGTACCACTGATCGAAGAACCAGATAACGGTAATGAAGCCGATATCGAGTCTGAACACGAACAGGGTCTTGTTTTTAATGACATAGAACCCGTCATAATTGGCCTTGAAGATCTGGATGTAAATGATCCTGTCTATAAGGACAACGGAGTTATCTTTAATAATAATGATTTAGCTTACTTCTCGCATGTGGAATTGAATACTAACATGCTAGGTACAAACACTGATGTGATAACGGATCCGCTATCCAAGTTATACGCTGAATCAAACTTATACATGCTGATTCAATCGTCTTTTGTAACAAATCGACGACAAACTAAATCCTCACAAGCAGTTTTCATAGTACCGGCTAAGGTTAATGGTCAAACAGACATCATCTTTGGAAAGAGTGACGGCCCGGTGCAAACTATTTTGGAGGAATCTGAGAAAGAGGAAAAGGATCCGCAATTTTCATACTTTACTCCAACAACTCAAAAGCTTATGAAGAATATGGGATATGATTTCATTCATAAACAGGGCTTAAACTTCGGTAGAGGGATCCGGACACCAATACGATCTGCGTATGTCCCGGAAGGAAAGCCAGAAGATTATTATCACAAAACTCGTAGTGGATTGGGTTATGAATCTCCACCGTTTATGCTGCGTTTCGGGACTAAAGGAGAGTCAGGTGATGATTCTTTCACCTCGTCTTTCGAATCCAATTGCTGGGAATCTGATACCAGTACAGGAGCTATATTCAAAGTACTCATGGCTAACATGACCTTAGTGTCTTTGATAGAGAATCAGGAAGATGATCAATTACTCTTGTTTGACGATCCATTAAGTCGACAACTCGGTATACAGTGGGAACATCATTTTGAACAACATGAACCTCCTACTGATGACAAGGTGATTCAGGTGAACATGAGAGATGAGATTAATCCAAAACCCATATTCATAAGTGATAGTTTATCGTCAGAAGAGAAAGAAGACCTCATTACCTTAATCCGAGAGTATATTGATGTCTTCGCTTGGAACTACGAGGATATGCCTGGGCTCGATCCCCAAGTGGCTATGCATCGATTAAATATCAAACCAGACATCAAGCCTGTTAAACAGCAGCAAAGGCGATTTCGGCCCCAAATCATGAAAGCAATTGAACCTGAAGTCAAGAAGCTCATCGAATCAGGATTTATCCACGAAGAGCAACATCCTGACTGGGTGGCCAACATTGTCCCTATCCTAAAAAAGAACGGGAAGATTCGAGTGTGCATCGACTTCCGTGACTTAAATTCGGTTTGTCCTAAAGATGATTTCCCGTTACCTATCACGGACGTCATTATTGACAATACGTGTGGGTTTGAGAGGATGTTCTTTATGGATGGATTTTCAGGGTACAACCAAATCAAAATGTACCCTGATGATGAAAAACATACATCCTTTCGGACACCTTCAGAGTATACTGTTATACAGTAATGTCCTTTGGGTTGAAAAATGCGGGTGCCGCCTATCAACGCGCTATGACCTTTATCTTCCAAAAACATCTACGAAAGACCGTGGAATGTTATGTTGATGACTTGGTTGTCAAAAGTCGTGACAAGGGAAATCATTTACATGACTTGAAAATAATGTTCGATCTTATGCGGACGCACCAGCTCAAGATGAATCCAACTAAGTCATTCTTAGGAATGGCTAGTGGTAAATTTCTCGGGTTCGTGGTCACGGCTAACGGAATTCGTTTGGACCCAGATAAAGTCAAGGCCATACAAGAGCTACCACCTCCTAGGAATCTGAAGGAGCTTTGAGGCTTACAAGGATGATTGGCGTATATTCACAGGTTCATTTCTAACCTATCGGGGGAAATGCCAACCATTCTCAAAACTAATGAAGAAAGGAGTATCTTTTATATGGGACGAGGCTTGCCAGAAAGCGTTTGAGGAGATTAAGCAATATCTCTCCAATCCACCGATATTGGTCGCACCAAAGTCAGGTAAACCTTTCCTGATATACATTCGGGCTACAGATCATGCATTAGCAGGGCTCCTGGCACAAGATGATGAAAATGGCCATGAACAAGCCGTTTACTATCTTAGTAGGACATTATCGGGTGCTGAACCTCGTTATCCTCTCATTGAGAAGGAATGTTTGGCGCTGGTCTTCACAGTTTAGAAAATGCGACATTATTTGGTTGGGCAAACCATACATGTCATTTCTCAGGTCAATCCTATTCGGGTATTCATGACACAGCCCAGTGCATTGAATTGGCGACTCGCCAGGTAGGCTTTGTTGCTTTCCCAATATGACATCCACTTCAAACCTTAAAAAGCAGTGAAAGGTCAGGCTATCTGTGACCTTATGGCTAATCATCTGCTAAAAAAAAGGCTGAATTATACCAGGACATACCTGATGAGGCATATGAAGCAAATGTCGTTTCTAGAGAACAAGTATAGCAATTGTACTTTGATGGTGCAGCAAGGACAAGTTCTACTGGTCGGGTTATAGCTGGAGTGGGGGTTGTCTTGATCTCTCCCCAAAACCACATACTCCCACGCGCCGTTTCTTTAACAGAGCCGTGTTCTAACAATATGGCGGAATACAATGCTTTGTTAGTTGGTTTGGATATAGCCAAGCAATTGGGGGTGAAATGCTTAGAAGCATACGGTGATTCTCAACTCATTGTTAATCAAATGAAAGGAGAATATGAGGTTAGGAATGAAGACCTCATTCCTTACCATGCCGCAGCAATCGCATTGGCCGATTCCTTTGAGGGCTTTTACATTGACCATGTACCCCGTCTCAAGAATACCTATGCTGATGCACTGGCGTCACTTGCGGCTACCTTAGCTCTACCTGAAGGAATTACCCAGTAGGTCACAATGACAAGCAGACAATTATTCAAATCAAAGTATGCACTGCAGATCAATGCAGTTGAAGCGGAACCTTCAACGCTCGAACCTAAAGATTGGTGATTTCCGGTCATTGATTATGTCTTATACGGCTTATTGCCAGAAGACATCAAAGAAAGAGAATCTATTCATAGACGAGCGCCTAGATTCTACTATGACTCTTAATCCCAGATTTTGTATCGAAAGTCGTATGATGGAATTTTGCTTCGTTGTTGTTAAATAGAGAAGCAAAAGAAGCCCTTAAAGAGGCTCATGGTGGCATCTGCGGAGCTCATCAGCCAAGTCCTAAGTTGTGGGACCGACTACGCAGATTGGGTTTTTATTGGCCTAACATGGTACAAGATGCTGTTACTTATGCCAAACGATGCCACGCCTGTCAGATATATGCTAATTACATGCATCAACCACCCGAGCATCTTCATCCTTCAATCACTTCATGGCCTTTCGAAACGTGGGGAATGGACATTGTTGGCCCAGTGACGCCACCCTCTTCCAAAGGACATCGCTTTATTTTGGCAATAACTGATTACTTTTCTAAATGGGCAGAAGCAATCCTGTTGAGAGAAGTCAAAACGTGTGATGTTGTTAAATTCTTAAAACATCACATCGTATATAGGTACGACATTCCAAGACGTATCATTCATGACAATGGGCCCCAATTCGTTAGCCAAGCTTTCACCTGATTTTGTGACAAATTCAAGATCAAGAATTTAGCTTCAACGGTTTATAATCCTATTGCTAATGGGCTAGCAGAAGCATTTAACAAGACCATCGTCAGAATTCTCACTAAAGTGGTTTCAACGAACAAAAGAGATTGGAACGAGAAATTAGGTCAGAGTTTGTGGGCTTATCGCACAACAGTTCGAACGCCAACAGAAGCGACACCATATTCCTTGGTATACGGATATGAAGCCGTATTACCATTAGAGATTCAAATTCCTTCTTTGCGGATAGCACTCGCAATTGGTATGATGATGGAAGAGAGTCATCGCCGACGTCTTGAAGAATTGGAAGCGCTTGATGAAAAGCTACTATTGGCTCAGTAACACATTGAGCTTTATTAAGCTCGGATTTCTAGAGAATTTGATAAGAAAATTAAATACCGTACATTTAAGGAAGGCGACTTGGTTCTTGCAGCTCAGCGCCCGATGATTTTGAACTCCAAAAAGAAAGGAAAGTTTGAACAAAAGTGGGAAGGGCCATTTGTAGTAAAAACTGTCTATTCAAATGGAGCCTATCGTTTTATCACCAAGACGGCGATAAACTTATGATGCCTATCAACGGTAAATTTCTAAAGAAATATTACCCGTAGACTTCATCATCAAATGTACCTTGGCACGGGAGAAGAAGCAAATAAAGGTAATGATTTCTTTATTTCATCTCCTCCAAATTTTCCTCACTAATCCTCTTCAATAGGATAGTGGGACTATTATTGTGTTAATTCTGCCTCTGATTGCTGATGGTCTTCTAATAGTAACCTAATGTGTGATGTGTTGCTTTCCTAACGTCGTCATTTTCCCAAATGACGTTCGTTTTCCAAACTTAGGCCTACCAAGTGATGTGCCTTCGTTTCCCACGTCATCATACTTCTAAAGTCACTGAACGATGTGATTTTCCTAATGTCGTCATTTTCCCAAATGACGTTCGTTTTCCAAACTTAGGCCTACCAAGTGATGTGCCTTCGTTTCCAACATCGTCATACTTCTAAAGTCACTGAACGATGTGATTTTCCTAACGTCTTCATTTTCCCAAATGACGTTCGTTTTCCTAACTTGGGCCTACCAAGTGATGTGCTTTTGTTTCTAACATCATCATACTTCTAAAGTCACTGAACGATGTGATCTTCCTAACGTCGTTATTTTACCAAATGACGCTCGTTTTCCTAACTTAGGCCTACCAAGTGATGTGCCTTTGTTTTCTTTGTCATTGATTATTCTAAGCCATTGAACGACTTGATCCTCCTAATGTTGTCATTTTCCACAAATGACGTTCGTTTTCCCAACAGGTCTGCCATGTGTTAAACTTCGTCATTGATACTTAGTTATATTTTGAACCTCGTTATCACACATTTGATCTGAAGTCTAAAAGAGACTAAAGATAGAAGAGAAATCTTAGCATTAAAAATCTAAGAGACAACTCATCATACTAAGGGGAAAAGTATGGCTAGTCCAACTCAAACGGTCGTTAGTAAAGACAACCCAAGTCCGTTGACAGCTGAGGGTTTGCTAAAAATCCTAAGTTAAAATGCTTCAGTTATACAAGAGAACAATATGTGGATAAAATATAAATTTTATTCATATGTAATTGAAGATAAAGAAACTCAAAGTTCATAGATTGAACTTAGAAGACTTGAACTACAATACGAGGTTCAGTTACAAGCTCTTTCAGCTACACTACGAGATTCAGTTACAAGTTCTTTCAGCTACACTACGAGATTCAGTTACAAGTTCTTTCAGCTACACTACGAAGTTCAATTCCAAGTTCCATGACCTTCGAGATTGCGCTACGAACCTCGTCCGCAGCAAACGTGCTATCTTGTTGTTGAAGTTCCATCTTCCGTTCCTGGGCATGAAGTCTTTCCTATACCCAACTTTTAACTTTGGTGCTTGTAGCACACATCTACCTACTTGGGTAAACTGACTACTAATTGAAACACCACAAGCTCTGAGCATAGGATCAGCACTTCTCCCATCTCCGCAGAACGTGAAGACGGCACTAACATTGTTGCTGACTCCTAAAAGAAGCACTTCACTGAGCCTGTGAAGATGCCACATAGACCGAAGTCTAGCAAAGGGACTGCATGCTTGGGGTACATGGCGTGTCAAAACAGCAAGCATATTTGGACTTAAGATATCTCTTTGAGGTTACATTCAAAGGTCCAACAAGTTGACGAAACACTGAGAAATCCTCAAATGAGCGAACTACTACGAAGACCAAGAGATCAGAGATCGGGTCAGAAGAGTTACCTAAAGCGACAAAGTCATCAACTTTGCCTACCTCACTAGCGACGATCATCGGAGCTTGGAGTCTAATGGGAAGCAAAGGTGGAAGTCTTAAAATGATTTGTTTCCTCTGAATCATTTTGGGAGCAAGACACTGAAGAGGAAGATGAATCCTCTCTAAAAGCAACTGCCTATTTATAGGCGCAGGAGCCAGCCAAGTGGCTGGGATTCGTTACACGAATCCCTAAGCACCAAACCACCAAAGGGTGCTGTGAACAAAGCGACGCAATCAATTGCGTTCATAATTAACACCAAAGAAAACATGGCTCGAAACGACGCATTAAGTACTCAAGACTCAACGTTGACGAGATGAAACGATGGATTCTTGTGGATCAACAGTCTTGAAACTGTTAAAAGTTGCCACGTCGTTCAACGAGATTTATTCTCGTTCCTAAGTCAGAAATAACGGGGGTCGCTGTTTCAAACTGGGCTCAAGTATTGAAACTCGATTGAATGTGGATTCGAACCTCGTCTTTGACAAAGGTCATCCCTCTATTGGACTCAAGTGTTGAGGCTTGATTGAATTTGGATTCGAACCTCATCTTTGACGAAGGTCGTTCCCTTAGTTGAACTCAAGTGTTGGACTTGGTTGAAAAAGAATCCGAACCTCGTCTTCGACAAAGGTCATTTCTTGAATTATACTCAAGTATTGGATCCGAACCTTGTCTTCGATGAAGGTCGTTACTTTAATTATACTCAAGTGTTAAAACTTGATTGAACTTGAAATCCGAACCTCGTCTTTGACGAAGGTCGTTTCTATAGCTATACTCGAGTATTGAGATTTGATCAAAATTGGATCCGAACCTCGTCTTCGACGAAGGTCGTTCCTTGAATTTTACTCAAATATTGAGAACTCAATTGAAATCGGATTTGAACCTCGTCTTCCACGAAGGTCATTCCAGTAATTGAGTTCAAACACCAAGGGTTAATTGAATGAGGTTAGAACTTTGTTACGTCAAATACGAATTAGAGTTCGAATCCAACCTCTTATCAAAGTAACAAGGTTCGTACTTCAAATCGTAAATCACAAAACAACGAAGTTCGTGAACTTTGGCATTAGATTACGCATCAAGGTGCAAAGTAGAGTTAGTGAACAAAGACGTCCAAAAGTCTACTTATAAAAAGAAAACATATGAAGAAAAGGGTTACAAAAGTCCGATAAAAAAGGGAACTAAATGGACCCAGCAATCTGACGAATTTCCTCAGCGAGTTTAGCTATGGATTCCTGATTTTCTGCCTCAACATCAGCCAAAGCGTGTCTACGCAGCTCCTCATCGGAATAGGCGCTCATGTTATTTACAGCTTTTTCTAGCTGCTCCATTCGATCAATTTCAGCTTGAAGCAAGGGTTGATGCTGCATTTGTTTTGAAGCCAATGTCTGCTTCATATCTGTCATGCTTGTCAATTCAGCTTCAGCCTCTGCTAGTTGGACCTGAAGAGCCTTGATTTGAGCTTGAAGATGGTCGACCTTACGTTGCTTTTGAAGTTCAGCGTTTGCAACCTTTCTACTCTCTCGGGACAAATTTCCTTCGATCTCTTTGAACTCCTTAATCCATTGCTTAGTCTCAAGCAATTGATGGTTAAGTTCAAATAAGGAATCATCCCTTTGCCACATAGTTCGCATGGCCCGTTCCTCAGCCAAAGGGTAAAGAGATCGAGACCGACGATTTTCCCATTGATTGAAAAGATCTTCAACCTTGGTCAAGTGCAACCAATACGGTAATACTGCAAGGTCAGAGGTCAAACTTTTCATCAAATCCAAGAAAGGCACCAGCACCTCTTTAACCTCCGCAAAATTCCCTCCATGGTCCAAAACCTGAACGGAAGATTCTCTCAGGATGTTGAGAAAATTCTCTGATAATCACATTTTATTACAATTTTATACCCTCATTATCTATTTTACATGAATAAATATACCATTAATAATTGTTGTTAGATTAGTTTGCACATAATGGAATGAAAATATAAATAAATATTATTAAATGTAAAAACCCCTCAAAATCTTTCTTCTCTATTTTGTAGCATTTGAGAAGCCCATGAAGCAAAAGCTTAAAAGAGGAAACTGATCAAAAGCCCAAAAGAAGCCAACACAAGCTCCTCTTTATTCTAAAGTGAGCTTGAAGGCCAAAGCCCATCAAAAAAATAATTACACTCATTTTCTCTCAAGGGCCGGACTTGCTTTCGGTTTTGAAAATAATGAAGCTTTTCATTTGAATCAAGTGAACCAGACTTGGCCTGGGCTGCAGATAAGGGACCAGACATGCTTTTCAATCAAGTGGGCTGGACTTTCATATTTTTGTTTTGAAAATCAAGCTTTAATGGACCGAACATTGGGTGCTGCATTGGAATTTTGATTGAATGAAGCTATGGGCCGGACTTTGCTATTTTGAAAATCAAAAGGGAAGTTCCATAAGAGCTGGACTGATTTGCTGCAGATTTGCATAGGAGACCGGACTTGGTGTTGTTTTGAAAATCACATGTGCACAAGTGGACCGGACCTTGAGGTGCTGCAGAGTTGATTTTAATCAAATGGTTGGGCCGCTGCAGATGTGAAAATTAAATAAATCATATGGGCCTCTTATGTTGGGCTAGAGAAGAACAAAAAGCAATTTCAAAGGTGGAGATTGTTGCTTGGGCTCAAGAAAAATCCAATGGCTTATATTCATTGATGATTACTATAAATAGGGGTAGAGAGTGAGGGGTTAGAGGTGTGAAAATTTTTGTAACTCCTTTTGGAGAGGAGGGCTACTCTTAATTGAGAAAGCCTTCCAAAATTGTAACTTTTTGTTGCAATTAATAATAATAATTTTTTTACCACTTTAAAATTTTCTCTTCTTCTCTTTGTTGGATGATGAAGATGAAGATGAAGATGGAGAATTATTTGAAGGTTTGCATTTCTTTTCTTTTTCTCTTTTATTGCTTATTAGTTTAGATTTATTTCTATGCTTGTAATTAGATTTTATTTTCTTGTTAAATAACCAAGAGGCTAGAACCCTCTTGCCTTAGATTTATTTTATGCTTATAGAGTAGATTTATTTTCTTGCATTTAATTCTTGTAATTTTATTTTGTAGTTTAGATTTTGCAATTCATTTTGTAGTTAGATTTTAATTTCTTATACTATTCACCTTGAGGCTAGAACCCTCTTGGGTTTAGTTTTTCTTTTTGTTTATTTTTATTTTGTTTAATTCACCTTTAGGCTAGAACCCTCTAGGAATCACCCTCTTCTAAGAAGTGGGTTCAATTTTAGATTACCCATATCTATAATTGAATCCACTATCTTTAATTTCTTGTATTTTCTTTTATTCTTGAATTTTATTTTTGATTTGTTTCTCAATTTTATTCATTCTTCTTTCTTGCCTTATTGATCACATTTATTCTCAAACACATTGATCTACACACTATCACTCTCATTATCTCTCCACAATCACATTCACTCATCACTCATATTTGTCACGCACACAAAATAAGAACCAATTTTATATTTTCTCCTACAAAACACTTTCCTCGTGGGATCGATATCTTAAATACTATAACTTGACACGGTTGTGCACTTGCAACTTTTTTGGTAGATGTTTATACCGCATCAAGTTTTTAACGCCGTTGCCGGGGAGGGTGCTTAAGTAGGTTTTAATTATTTTAGTTCTTTAACTTATGTGTTTCTTGTGAAAGAACTACTTGAAGATTAAAGATCAAGAATTGGAGATTGAGGAATTGGATATTCGCTTTTGGTAAGTCTTCTTCCTTATATTTTCAATTCCACACCTTTAGCTAGTTTCTCACAATTAGTGACAGTTAGGATCTTAAAAAAAAAAGATTTTATTTCCGTTGACCATAATAAAATTCACCCTCCACTTTGACATTTACTAACAAGATAATAAATTCAAACAAATCCCCCCTTCTCATTTGTTTGACTGTTTACCCTAATAAAAAAACATTTTCTCTTTTCCATCCTTTTTAGTTGCTTTTAATTCATAGGGTTGCATTTCATACCGTTAGTAGGAATTCACCAAGTGATTTGAGCATCTTGATTTGGCACACACTTAAAAATATTTTTAAGGGCAAAACCCTGTAATCAAGATAAGGTGAGGGATTTCATCACCCTTTTCTTAGCCCAAAAATTACTAATTCCTCACTACACCACCCAAGCCTAATAAAACCCATTAGACGTTAGCCCTGAGGATTCGAGCTCAATAAGGAACAAAGAATCTTTAAGTGAACAGGTTTAAGTTTTCTTGGATTAGTTGGTGTCTAAGGCAAGGTTTAGGGGTTGCGTAAAGCGCTCCGCAAGGAACGAGGTACTTAATTGATCTCTGATCACACTCTAGTACTATCCTTACCTGGCTAACTACCTGGGTAAAACTTTTATCTTTTCACTTAAGGAATTTTTGGTTAGGAGTTAGTCTAGTTGAGTTAGGCTTAACCCTAGAGCTAGAGTGATTGAAAAGTGATTGATTTTTTTAGTTAGTATTTTCTATTTTTCTTCTTAAAAAAACTAACTTTTATTTTTCCAAAAAATAAAAATAAAAATAAAAAGAAATTGTTTTTGGTGCATGCAAAACGTGGACAAATTCATTTTGAACAAATGACTAATCCACAAGTTTTTCAAAATTTATGTTATCCTAATATGATTGAAATTTCTAATGAAGTTTGGGAGTTTGTAGAGAGTCCATATTAGTATTCGGTAAATGATCCATTTTTTTCAACCTACAACCCAGGTTGGGCAAGTTACACAAACATTGCATGGAATCAGGGAAACCACTCCGAAACTCAAAACTTCACTCCCTCTTCGACCTAACATTTTCCTAGGGAAAACACAGTTCCTTTTAATTCTCATCCACAATTTCAACAACCCAATCTGTCACATCAAAATCATTCTCCTCATCATCAAGTTGTAACTCACACTCCTCTTGATACAGATCATGATGAACGTCTCAATTTTTTGGAAAAAGGTTTTGAAATCATTATTAAGGCCTCCACACTAGCCACGGATATGTTAACTCAAACATCCTACACGATGAACTCCTTTATGCAATTGTAGGCTGTCTAAAAATCACAATAGATAGCTTATCCCCCATGAAACATCGATGATAGAAGTTACAATCTGACGACTTCCAGAAGGCTATAATCAGAGGACTTTCACGTAGATCGCTGAAGATTACAATCTGACGACCTTCACGACAACTGATGAAAGCTCTAATCAACAGCTTTCACAATCAACATCGGGAGTTACAATCTGACAACTCTCATATTTTCGAGCAGCCAAGGCGAAGATCACTCAACAATGGTTTTTACAACGCTCTACAGAAGAGGTTACAAGCCAACCAACTTCTTCTAAAACGCGGAAGTCATCCCCGCGTTACAATTTTGGAAGTGCAGGCGACCCCCGCGTTTCCAAGTCACAAATCAAACGTGAGCGACCCTCGCGTTCGTAGGGGTTCAACCAACACCGACCTCAGCGTTTCCAAGTTACAACAAGTGAAACGCGAGCGACCCTCGCGTTCTGGATGTTCAGCCAACACCCAACCTCGCGTCTCATTTCTAAGACGCGAGTTTAGGGTCCCGAACGTCAACATGGGCGTTTGACTCGTTCAAGCAAGAGCTGAACGGTTGCAGGAACCGTTTTCCCTCCACGATCTGAGGGATTTTTGCCCCACTTGGGAGCGGATTAAGGGGGCGGTTACACCCCTCTCAACCCCATTATGGAGAGAATTAAGGGGGCGGTTACACCCCTTAATTCCCTATAAATAGGGGTAAACTCAACTGAGTTCGGGTCCTTCTTTTTGGGCTGGCTTTTGGAAACGAAGACTTGGCAGCAAAGGGGGATCCTTGGAGCATTTCTGGAGCTTGGGAGATCTGCAACGAGGAGCTTCTTCATCCTTGGCTTACAACCGATCTTCGGTTCAAAACAACTCTTTTACAGAGTTCTTCAAAACTCGTTCAGAGTTATCAACTCGTCCAGAGTTCTAAAACTTGCCACGCAAGTTCTCCACAACGTCAAATCGTGAGGAGAAGACATCGTTCTAGTGAATCAAAACGTCGGATCGTCAACGGAGAGCAAACTCGACGCGAGCATTCGAGGGAGGCACTCCATCGCCACCGTGAAGAACCCAGATTTAAACAAAGGAGAGAACCAAATTCGTTTTCTTCTCTTTTGTAACCAAGTTGTAATCGGGATTTAAAGAAGTCAATTCAATTTTCTTTTATTCTCTTCTTTGCAATTTTTCCTACATACAGCAATCAACCGAACTCATACTTAACTCTAACACTCAAGCCCTAGCTAGATTAGAAACCCATATTGATCAACTAGCTAGTGCCATAAGTGAAGTAGAGGAAGGAGAAATTTTGAGTCAACCCGTGGTCAATCCTAAGGACACTCAAATGAATGCACTACAGTCAGGAAAACATGTCGATAATCAGGAAAGAACACATTTAAGCCAAATTCTTGTTCCAATTCATTCTTCCCCTGATAATTCAATTCAAGAAAGACCGGGGGGAAGAAGAAGAAGAGTCAGATCTAAGTTTTGAGGAAATTTTTGGTGAGGAGCTGAAAATATTAGGAGAAGCAGATCAGGTTTGTCAAAATAAAGAAACTGTGTTGGACAATTGCTGCTTTGAACTGAATTTTGAAAAACTCTTTCTTGATGAACTAAGATTTTTGGAAAATAAATAACAACCAAATTTTTACACATCAACTATGAATCTTGGGGTTGAGAAAATTGTTAAAGAAAAGTTGGTTGTTAGAGAACACACATTCACAAATCATGAATCTAAGTCCAATATGCATGACACTAATAATACCTACCTTCAATTGCCACAAAAATCATTGAACACCCCGGAATGTTTAGAATTTTAGCACATTGTTGATTATATCATGTTGAATTTATTTAAAATCCGTGGGAGAATTTTCAGCAATAAGGTAGGATTCAATGTAGAATAGGAACTCTTCATGTTGAATATTCATTCTACATTGTTTATTTTGTTTATTTCAGAATAATAAAAAGAATTTATTCTTCTCTCATGTGAGAGTTTCTTGTTCAGTTGTTTAAAAAAAAGAAAAAAAAGAAAAAAAAAGAAAAAGAAAGGAAAAAAAAAGAAAAAAGAAAGGAAAAAAAAAGAAAAAGAAGAATAATTTTTTGATTTCATCCTCCTCAGACCAAAGGTAATTGCAGATTTTTATCAGCCGACCAAATATAAGTGCTTCACTTCTTATCTGCTTTACTTTATGCATCATAGAGTTTGCATTGAGGACAATGCAAAATTTAGGTGTGGGGGTGGGAATTAGTTATTTTTTCTCTTTATTTTACATTTTTAGTTACATTTTTGTTTTCCCCCCTTTTTCTTAAAAAAATTATAAAAATATCGTCACTTGCCAAATTGATGGAGTTATGTAATAATTGATTTATTTGATAAATTTGAAATTTTCTAATCCCTAGTTAGTTATTTACTTAAGTTCACTTTTTATGATAACTCTAAATAAATTTCTTAAGAAATGATTTTCAAAGTAGTATACTTTACTTAAGCCTTAACTTGGACTTTTATTTAAAATAATGAAATTTTTGCATGCTTAACTTAGAGTTGAAAATAATTTTTTCAAATTGTCTTGATTTACATATTTTCAAAATATATATACATATACAAAAAAAAATTGCAAAAGAAGAGTGCGAAAAATGGGCACCAAAAAGAAAAAAAAAACTATTGAATTCAAGGTGATTCTATCTTATAAAGCCTAAGCTGACCGAGTAATTAAGCCCAAGGAGTATTTCCATACTTAATGACCTAAGCCCATTTGGATTGGGATCCATTGGCCCAAAACTTGTTAAATGGTCACTCAGAAAGTCCGTTAAAGTAGAAAAAAATCACCAAGAAAGAAAGAGTTAAAAAAATTAATTTTTTTTATAATTGTATATATGGTATTGGAAAATATTTTTTAAAACAAAGAGTTAGCATGTTCTTTTCAAAACTTTTAAATTAATTCTAAGTTTGGCTGGGTTTTGTATTGCTACAATGAGAAGATTTTCTTAAAAATATACCTTAGAGTTATATATAAAAATATTTTCTTGAGTGATAACTGGCTCCAATTAGATTATCTAAAACTTATCAAGTGAATTTAGTTATTTACTGACTTCTTTAATTTGGCAAGTTGACCGAATTTTGTGGGTATATTCACTGCAAACCCTCACGAGACTATAACTCGTCCACTAGGGTAACCTAGGGGTTTAAAGGCTTGTTGTATGCGCTAAATACAACCGCGATTCCTACGAAAGTGAGTTAGGATTTTATTTTTCCTTCTTTGCTAGAGGACTAGCAAAAGTTTAGGTGTGGGGGTATTTGATAATCATATTTTATTACAATTTTATACCCTCATTATTTACTTTACATGAATAAATATACCATTAATAATTGTTGTTAGATTAGTTTGCACATAATGGAATGAAAATATAAATAAATATTATTAAATGTAAAAACCCCTCAAAATCTCTCTTCTCTATTTTGTAGCATTTGAGAAGCCCATAAAGCAAAAGCTTAAAAGAGGAAAATGATCAAAGGCCCAAAAGAAGCCAACACAAGCTCCTCTTTATTCTAAAGTGAGCTTGAAGGCCCAAAGCCCATCAAAAAAATAATTACACTCATTTTCTCTCAAGGGCCCGACTTGCTTTCGGTTTTGAAAATAATGAAGCTTTTCATTTGAATCAAGTGAACCAGACTTGGCCTGGGCTGCAGATAAGGGACCAGACATGCTTTTCAATCAAGTGGGCCGGACTTTCATATTTTTGTTTTGAAAATCAAGCTTTAATGGGCCGAACATTGGGTGCTGCATTGGAATTTTGATTGAATGAAGCTATGGGCCGGACTTTGCTATTTTGAAAATCAAAAGGGAAGTTCCATAAGAGCTGGACTGATTTGCTGCAGATTTGCATAGGAGACCGGACTCGGTGTTGTTTTGAAAATCACATGTGCACAAGTGGACCGGACCTTGAGGTGCTGCAGAGTTGATTTTAATCAAATGGTTGGGCCGCTGCAGATGTGAAAATTAAATGAATCATATGGGCCTCTTATGTTGGGCTAGAGAAGAACAAAAAACAAATTCAAAGGTGAAGATTGTTGCTTGGGGCTCAAGACAAATCTAATGGCTCATATTCATTGATGATTACTATAAATAGGGGTAGAGAGTGAAGGGTTAGAGGTGTGAAAATTTTTGTAACTCCTTTTGGAGAGGAGGGCTACTCTTAATTGAGAAGGCCTTCCAAAATTGTAATTTTTTGTTGCAATTAATAATAATAATTTTTTCACCACTTTAAATTTTTCTCTTCTTCTCTTTGTTGGATGATGAAGATGAAGATGAAGATGGAGAATTATTTGAAGGTTTGCATTTCTTTTCTTTTTCTCTTTTATTGCTTATTAGTTTAGATTTATTTCTATGCTTGTAGTTAGATTTTATTTTCTTGTTAAATAGCCAAGAGGCTAGAACCCTCTTGCCTTAGATTTATTTTATGCTTATAGAGTAGATTTATTTTCTTGCATTTAATTCTTGTAATTTTATTTTGTAGTTTAGATTTTACAATTCATTTTGTAGTTAGATTTTAATTTCTTGCACTATTCACCTTGAGGCTAGAACCCTCTTGGGTTTAGTTTTTCTTTTTGTTTATTTTTATTTTGTTTGATTCACCTTTAGGCTAGAACCCTCTAGGGAATCACCCTCTTCCAAGAAGTGGGTTCAATTTTAGATTACCCATATCTATAATTGAATCCACCATCTTTAATTTCTTGTATTTTCTTTTATTCTTGAATTTTATTTTTGATTTGTTTCTCAATTTTATTCATTCTTCTTTCTTGCCTTATTAATCACATTTATTCTCAAACACATTGATCTACACACTATCACTCTCATTATCTCTCCACAATCACATTCACTCATCACTCCTATTTGTCATGCACACAAAATAAGAACCAATTTTATATTTTCTCCTACAAAACACTTTTCTCGTGGGATCGATATCTTAAATACTATAACTTGACACGGTTGTGTACTTGCAACCTTTTTGGTACATGTTTATGCCGCATCATTCTCCGATATTTTTGATATAGTGAAATTTCTCGCTGAAGATAGAGGAGAAGCATGCGTGCTACTAGAGGACACCGTTGCATGAGTAGCGGCAGACAAAACTCTAGCTGCTGTGAAGACTGGCGGCGCATGGCACACAAAAGGAGCATCGGTAGTTGTAGCAACCATTGTAGTAGTGGTAGGAGTAGCAGCAACTGTGGTACTTTGTACGACACAAGTCTCGGTTGTCGCAATAGAACTGGTAGACACAACACTTGTATCCATAGTGGCTTCGGCTTCAGCTATGGTGGTTGGAGCAGATTCATCTTCCTCAGCTTCTTCAGGGTTAATAGTCGGATTATCATCTGTGCCTGATTCCATAGCTAAACTTGGGGTACCCTACTTTTAGCAAGGTCATCAGAAGCCGGTCTCGCCTCAATTCCTGTATTGATAAAGGTAGTGGAATCTGTGGAAACAGCTAAGCACGGCGAACAGAGTCGTTAGTATCTTAGAAACCCAGAAAGGTAAATGACTCTACCTCTATCTTACTAGGATTGATGGGAGCATCTTCGATGCAAGTACTCGGCGCCGAACTCAATCCAGAGCAGAGTCGAGCTAAAGGAATTTCATCCTCAAGCTCCGAATCCGTCTCAACATTGAGTGACTCTATCAAAGGAGTCATGGGCATAGAAACGTTACGCCTTGGTCTTTTGGCGACGCGTTTAGACTTGCGCATTCGCCCAACTTCCTTAGACTTTTCCCCCACTTGTCTTGAGGCCTCTTCTTCTGCAGTTTTTTCTGAATAAGAAGTATCAGAGGGAAACAAGTTAAAGTTAAGACAAGTCAAAGTTAACATACCAGTGATCCCTTTGTCGGGATGTGGTTCCTCAAGAATCAGAGATTGTCGGCGAGAGTCTTCAGTAGTAAATCCATGTGGAGGAGGCTCACAAGGTTCGCCCTAGGAACGAGATCCTCAAATTCACCAAGATTTGCTCCATCTCTAAGAGCGTCTTCAATATCGGAAGCAGCAGGAATGTGGCTCCCATACTCGTCAACATGAGGAGATCTACGAGATGCACTCTCATTTAGAGCCGCGTATACTTCTTCCTGAGTCTTATGAGGGCTAGGAGGAGTGGTTTCCACTACCCCTGCACTCTCTTCAGCATGCAAGAACTCTTTGAGCCCTAGTATACGGCTTCGCCTAGAAGCATTTCCGGACCTGTATCGGCGTCGGATGTAACGCAACCCCGAAGAATTTATGTTGAAGTTGGGAATCGTTGCATTTGCCATGCAATGCCACTTGCAATAAGCAAGTGTGGTCCGAAGTTGTGGATTTTTCGGTGGAAGCAAGAAACGACCACCCATGCCACCAGCAATAGTCTAATACCAAGCTCTAGCCCTAATGATTAAGCTACAACCCTCAGATATCAGTTGAGTATTGGGATTACCAATATACAACTGAGTGTAGCCGAATTGTCGAGCGAAGCGACCAGGCAGGTAGGGTTCCAACATACTGGGCCGAAACGATAAATATGATACCCGGGAAGAATAGTCATAAGCCACATGAAGCAGCCAAGCGATAGAGAAGAATAGCCCCGACCATTGGATGCATCCACAAGGGCCTGTCCGTAACTGGTTCCGGGGAAATGAGGAAAGCATCGATTGAATTCCCATGTCTTGTGGTCGCGGAGAATGCGCTTCACCAAGGCCAAGTAATGGTGCTCCTAATCTAAATTCTCCAGCCTCTAAATAAAGGGAATGACTTCACCCTCTCTACGAGCAGAAGGTGTACCCATAAGGGTTGGACAATGTAGAACAACCCAGGCCATGAAATATGTGTATGGCAAGCCAACCTTTGGGTTCTCGTTACCTCGATAGAATTGGTAACATAAGCTCCTTAATCCATAATGAATGCGGGCGATCATGGCAGGGAGGAGGGCATAAGAACGGCCGTGCGCTAAACATATGGCAGGGAATACCACTTCCATTGGCAGCAAGTCGAAACTTCCAGAGACAACAACAACTTGATGAAGCCATATCATGAGATACCCTACCTGCAAAGCCTTGGAAGAAATAGGCTCTCTACCTTGAAAGAAATAACTCTCAAAGGTGGTACCAACAGGGTAGTCTTGTTCATCTGACTCTGATACCCGATGCATGGGAGGATAAGTAAGTACCCGTCGTGATAATTCACTCGCGTTGTAAGGACCCAAGGGAACCACGAGGTCATTTTTATGCTCCAAGTTCTTGAAGAGATATTGGGCCCAGATGTTATGGCTAAGGAGTCTCTCACCCTTCTTATTGAGTCGTCCTTCCACATTCATACAAATGTTGTAATGACACATTAACTCCCAGAAGGTCTCTACTACTTGGGGTTGCTCCTTCTCTAGAGCAACTAATTCCCGTTCACCCGGGATATACTCCTCATACGGATAATTCCCGTTTGGTAGCCCAGAGACTTCTTCCATCTCATGAAGAGCAATCCCTATCTCTCCATCAGGAGTAAAGAAAGTACGGGTTGTAGGGTTATACAACTCCAAAATACCAAAGAACTGGTGGGAGTTATTGATCAACCCGAATTATGTCGCCCTGATGGGCGCATAAAGACCAAACTTTTGTAGGTCTTCTTGGTTTTCCTACAAAATGTATTCAGTGATATGAGGCCACCATTGTGTAGGACTCCAATGAGACCAGCCGGGAGTTCTAAAATCCTTAGCAGGGAATTGACCGTTTCTCCTAAAGAACACACGACCAAAGTTACTAGCCTCTTTAGCAGTCTCATCAATCGGGAGTTCTTTTTGGAAAAGCCCAGGGTGCAATCCGGTGATGTAACAACCACCACTATCTATCTTGGCGCCGCTACGAGAAAAGTGGCCACATATGACCCCATCTTGAACTGGGGTTAAATCCCAGTCCATTCTCCTGGGAGCCGAGACAATCTTCAAAGCAGTAAGGGAAACATCATGCTCCATCCGAGGCAAGAACAAATTTTGTCCGTTTACAGTCCTAAGCCATTCGTATGTCCCGATATCCAGCAAGTCAGGATCCTCTGAAGAGTCTCCGAATAAGAGAACATGCTTCATAATAGGTTCACGATTGATAGACTTTAAGGGAGCATCAGTGATCATACGCCTAAATGTGGAAACCGAAGGGTCAGAAAGAAGATCCACTTCTTCTAGCCCCCTTTCTCCGAACAAAGGAATGCTTTTAAGGGCATAGTAACGAGGATGAATTGCAGTTGTTTGAGTACCATCCGCTCCGAGATCACCACGTTGAGGAAGTGGGGTAGAAGGATATGTGATTGCACAAAAAGACAAACAAGATTAGTCTCAAGCAGCAGTCACGGCCAAATAATACGAAGGTCATTTTGGCAACAAACGTCGAAATTCGTTCGAATGATGAGCCTCGTGTTACAACGAAGTGTCAAACTTCGATTGGCCAAGTAAGCTCATTTAACCTCGACAGGGATAGCGAGGTTCATCAGTATAGCGAGGTTCGTTGAAGAACACGAAGTTCATCATCAGAACACGGGGTTCACCAACCTAACGAACGTGGTCAATGAAAAGATTCAGAACACAAATTTCATCATCAGAACACGAGGTTCACCAACCCAACGAACGTGATTGATGATTCTCGGTTACAGATTTTGTTTAACAATTCCAGAGGATGACCCTCGTCAAAATAGCCAACGACATTGGACATGTGAAGTGCAACTTGCGAATAAGGCTCATTGAAAGACGAAACAAGTCATAAAGATGAGAATCATCGATGACGAGCCTCATCCAGCCAAAAAGACGTCATCTTTATAATGAGTCTGGAAGAAACTATTCATCTTCCTCAAGAAACCCAAGTCTAAAATAGATAGGGTTAACATCTTTTAGAACGCAAATCATGCGTTTAAGATCTATTACCTAAAAAGCTGGGTAGAACGTCAGGTTCGTGCGAAGAGTCAGCAACCTTCTTGCCCTTACTCTTGCTTCGGTCTACAGCGGTCTTAGGGGCCATTGATTTCGTTTGAAGAGCTTATGAAGAAAGAAAGATCGGAATTTTGAGGAGAGAAAGAGTTCAGATAACCCAAACAACAAAGAGAGAAGAAAGGACTTCTCATATTATGATACCCTATTTATAGGGGCGGGAAAGGGGTCGAATCAAGGGTCACGATCTTTAGTTAGGGTCGTTTGACGAGATCTCTCCCCAACAAGATCTACGGACGGGATTCACGGGGATTTCCACTCGCCCGCTAGCAGCCATTCGCTTGGTCTGGGAAAGGTGCATAGCAGTGGTGCTGACGAAGCTACGAGGGGTCATTTGTCAGACGTTGGTTATTCTGACAAGGCTTGTACAAAGAGACAGACTCCAGAATGAACCACAAAGTAACTTTCGCAAACACGAAGTTCATGACAAAACCAGGTTCGTGAAGTAAACTCCTCAAGTTCGAGATACTTATTCAAAGTATTTCAGACTACATACTGTTGAATATCATATCTCCATGATAGTGTTTTGATGATAATAATTTATACAGTATGTGCACTAACTTTTATATGCAGATTTCAATATCAGAATATGTACAAGTGCAAGTTGATTTCAAGGCATTTTGAAGTGAAGAAGATGAAGAACAAATGAGATAATGTATTTTACATTTTCTTTACTTAGAATAATTGTACAAGCCTTGATCACACACATGCACACACATAAAATATTAGAACACACTAACACAGGCTTAGTGTGTTGGTTAACTATAGAAATCCCATATGTTAACCATTAGAATTATAGTTAAAACTTGATTATAAAAATTTTTTATAGCAGAATTTTTTACTCTTAGTAGTCGACTAATTAGAATAGTAGTCGACTACTCATGTATAAAACTCAAATACATGTTTCTGTCAATTTACAGTATAGTCGACTATAATAGATTATAGTCGACTACTCAGGTGATCGACAGAAACATAAGTTTCTGTTAGTTTACAGTATAGTCGACTAATCATAATTATAGTCGACTACTGAACTCAAATTTCGTTTTATCAGTTTCTGTTAAATTACAGTGTAGTCGACTAATGTGCATTGTAGTCGACTACTGAGAAATATTCTGAATACACAGAGTCTGTTTGAACTCAGTGTAGTCGACTAATGTCAATAGTAGTCAACTACAGATACAGTTTTTTCAGATTTTAAAGTTTGAATTTATGACTGTTTATAGCCGTTTTTAAATGTTTTTTAAGTTCAAAAATTTGTCTTTTCAAGGGCTATAAATAGGTTATTTGTTCAGAAAAATTGAGAGATATAAACACCCATAAGCTTTGATCTTTGTGCAATTTTTTAAGTGAAAAATATTCAGATTTTGTGAAAAAGAGAAGTTTCTGAAATTGCCTTTAAACATTCATCAATTACCTATCATTTAGGAAATTTACAGAGATTAAAAGAATTCTAAGCCACTGCTGCACTTCATTACACATTTAAGGCTTATAGGATCAATTGTTTTCTTGCTTCAAAAGGATTTCTCTCGGGTTTGAGAGGGTTGATCTCTTGGTGTAGAGATTGGTGTTCAAATTGACAAGGTGTTTGTCAATTGGTGTTGCAATTTGCAAGGACTTGCAAATTGGTCAGGTTTGCGTTTGATTTTATAAGTTTATTCAAAATCATAGTGGAAACTCTCAAGCGGGATTTGCTTGGGGACTGGATGTACACCGGATTGGTGGAACTAGTATAAATCTTTGTGTTTGTGATTGTAATTTTCTGAGATTGCCATTTTTCTTTGCAATTTATAATATACTTTGCATAACTTTTAAAAGAACACTATTCACCCCCCCTAGTGTTCAAGTGTATCTATTTCAGATCCTATACATACAACCTGATTCAAGTCTGAAAACTTTGAAGGGGGTTTTGTAGGCATTAAAAAATGCTAAAATTTGAAAAGTGGAAAGAAGGGTCAGAGAAACGAATCCCTTTTTCAATCAGAAACGAGGGTCGTTGTTCAGAAAAGATCAACCTTAAGAACGAGGGTCACCATGCAGTAGAACTCAACATTGAAAGATAAAGTTTATTATCGAATGAAACGGATCTACGAGACTCAGAGCTCGTCATTGGATACGAGGTTTGAAGTTCGCTAGTGAATACGAGACTTGAAGCTCGTCATTGGATACGAGGTTCGAGGTTCACTAGTGGATACAGGGTTCGAAGCTCGTCAATGGACACGAGTTGAACCCTAGCTGTCAAATATGAAGCTCGTTATTGAATACGAGGTTCGAATCTCGTCATTGGATACGAGGTTCGGAGTTCATCATTGGAGGTGAGGCTCGTTAGTAAAAACGAAGCTCATTATCAAAGAAGCTCACGAGGCTCGCCACGCAGCGATGCTTGACATCAAAGACGAGGTTCGGCAACACAGTGAAGCTCGTCATCCACATTAAATCAGGTTGTAACTGCCACGAAGACCCAGTCAGCCACATGGGCTAAATTTAAGGAGTCAGTTACGCCACTCCACAATTTTAGCGCATCAGTTACGCCCACGATTCCACGATTGTAGAACGTCAGTTACGTGCCCAAACCCTATAAATAGCCGCAGATGGCTACAGAGAAATAGGTTAGTTAATTAAGACTTTTAATTATCAGAAATCAGAGCTTTTGTGTGTAAGTCTGAAGATCGAACCTCAACTCCAGCCGGCTAACAAAGGTCAGAAGCTCTTGTGATATTGTTCTGATTATTAACGGGAGGCAAGCTCGACTCAAGCATCGGGGGAAGCATCATTTCGCCACCTAGAACCCACCTTAAACAAAAGAGAAGCTGAATTAATCTTCTCTTCATCTGTAATCGAGAGAGAGTGTGAGTGATTGTAAGGGTTTCGTACCAAGTGATCGAACCCATTTCTTAAAACAAGAGAATCAATCAATCTTCAATTTTTTGACCCTACAGGGACGTTAATATCCATAGACTACCAAGCGATCAGATCAATCCAGAGTTCCATTGATTCATGAAAGAATTAAGAAAGCGAAGTAATTATCTTGGTAACAGCGAGATAACCACTCTTCTCGAGATCGTAGCTAGGTACAATCTTAAAGGAAGGAACCGGGCTATGGATCTGATGAACTCCTCTTCCTTATGTCCAAGAACTCGATCCGATCTCCTCATCCTCTCTAAAATTTGTGCTCCTCAGTCTCTGATTCAGCAGGGCTTCGCCAAAGCTCGAGAATTCCAGATCCCTGCAAATGAAGGCCCTAGGGCTGTATTTATAGCCTTCGGGACTTTCGTTTTCGGATAAGAACGACTGATTCGATCTTATCCTCAATTATAACCACTTTATCATGTTCTTGGATAATATTAGATCAGTTGAAACAAATCCAGATAGTTAACGGTTGAAAATGGCTCAAAACTACATTTTTGGGTCTGCGGGCACTCGCAGTGTCTCCACCAAGGCCTGGGCACCATTCAGGCGTGCCCTAGTCAAAATCACTATATCTTTGTTGTCCGAACTCGGAATTACGCGATTTAAAGTGAGTAGAAAAGCTGACGAAGAGATCTACGAGCTCCCATGGTTGAATCATACATGGAGTAGACGAGACACGAGGGGTCTTTCTCTTTCATAGGCGAAGCGTGACTCATGATCAGTTCGTCTCTTCGTTATTCTGTAGCTCCATTGCTTCATACGGTTTGTCGACTCACTTCATGCACTTGTTAACATCAAATAAGCTTCTGTGACTAGAATAGTGATGTTCATCATCTTCTCTCTACTTCGAGCTATGTGCGAGAGCCCGTAGATAATTTTTGACGCCTACAGATACCCCCTCTAAAATGATTCAGTCTCATTTCTTTTATAGAAGGGCCTGAAATACTTTGGATGTGATCGATCCAACCTTCAGTCAGTGTGAAAGGACCTGTATTCAGCTTTGATTTTTGACTTCTTCAATTTTTAGTCTGTTCAATATTTTGATGAATAACTAAAGTTCTTCTGACACTGCGTTTATCGTCTGGCCGTCGTTGATGTCTCGAATCGAAACTGATGAGTTGGTTTTAGCTCGTGTCGTTGAGTTGACTTTGAACTGACTATCTTCATTAGAAATTCATATCTCAACTTTGGAGTTGATCGGAGGCCATGCGTTGACCATCATTGCCACACGTTGACAGGCATTGACTTAGGGTTACGCGTTGATTATCGTTGACCTAGGGCTACGCGTTGACCGGCGTTAACCTTAGGGTTTTGCATTGATCGGTATTAACTTTTTATCACAACACGTTGATCGGCATTGACTTTCATCGCAACGCGTTGACCGGTGCCTACACAGTTTATGCTCTTAAGACGTTAGAGCGTGGCGATCCCAAATGTTAGAGTTGCAGGACCAACTGTTAAAGCTGATTCATCTGCATGGATGGATCTTATGATAAAATTGTTGGATCCTTGAGTCACGAGACCAATTAGTGAAGCTGGTGCGTAAATAACTCTTGCCTTTATAGGATTTTTGGCAAACCCTCAGCCATCAATGGGTTTGATGAGCCTTTACCGACTACCGTTTGAGTCGGGCTAGCATGCAGATTGTTTAAGTCTATTTTACATGTAACGTTGTGTCAAAAGAGTTAACTCTTTTAGTGCTACGAGATTGAATACGTAGACTTCGTCTTTCTCACGGGAATAGACTACCCGGCAATGCGCGTTAGGTGCTGACTTATCCCTACTTAGGGTGCGGGATAAAAGTCCCCAGACTTGGATTATGGTATCTTCTTCAATTGGTGAAAGACTAAACCGACAGCGCTTGCTAGGCGTTGACTTATCCATTCTTAGGATTCAGGATAAAATTCTCCATACATGTGAGACGCGGATTTTTGGAGTTGAAAAGTAGTGTCTTCTCTTAGGGCAAAGATGAACCCGATGCTGGAGAGGAAGAATTTTATATTCTATCTTCAGTTGCAAAGGAAACTCAAAGTGGGATCTCCACTTCGAGAATCTGAAGAGTGAAACTAAGAGTGGGATCTCCACTCTGAGAATCGAAAAGATTCGGATAATCCTAACTGTCAGAAGGTTTGATTACTAAACTAAAGGTGAATTTCTTGTTTATCGAGAGTGAATTGTTGTTTTGGACATAACTGTAGGAAGGTTTGACCAAGCGGGAGTTTAAGGTAACCCTAACTATAGGAAGGTTTGACTACCTAATCTGAAGGTGGATTTCTCGTTTATCGAGAGGGGAACTCCAATTTTGGCCCTAACTATAGGAAGATTTGACCAAGTGGAAGGCTTGAGATGATCTTAACTGTAGGAAAGTTTGATCGCTCGATTTAAAAGTGGACCTCTCATTCGTGGAAGGAATCGAGAGGAGATTTTGGTTGTGGTCCTCACTGTAGGAAGCTTTGACCGTTCAATTTGTGGACCTCTTGTTCATAGAAAGAATCGAGAGGGAATTTTGGTTATGGTCCTAACTGTTTAAAGGTTTGACCAAGTAGGAGTGAAAGTATAAATCATAGTGGGAGTATTGACTTATACGAATCACTCAGTGGGGGTTTTTGATGTCAAATGACGAGATCTTGACACGAAGGGGATTTGATAATCGCAATAGACCGTTCGAATTAAAATTTCCAGTGCTATATCAGGACTTTAATAGCGGGAGTTTAATGTTTATCACTTTTTTTGTAATGGCCGGGTTATCTCTAAGAATATTACATGTAACATTCTTCTGGGAACTTCCCATTACATGAATTATCCACCTCTAGCTTTCTTTGTGAAACTGGGTCCAATGAGGAACACATTGTCCTCAATCGCATGTTCGGGTTATCCTTAAGAATATAAGATTCTCCAGGAACTTTTCGTCAAAGGTAGGAAATAGTTTAGACTCATATACCTATTGAAGTATGCAGGGAGCAGTTTAACCTCATACACCTGATGGAGGATTGAGAAGCAGTTTATACTCGTATACTCTTCGGAGTCTTGATTCAGATTAATTTAGCGTTATGACGCCAGCTTCAACCAAGATTTGGATGATATTCTTGAGGACGAAACAAGCCTTGGTGGGATGCATGATCCTCCTATTGTACATGCAGTACTTTGGATACGAAGTATTATTAGCTTCCTCCTGATTTGTGATAGGTGGCAGCTTAATCTTGCTGTTTTCAAGGAGGGATTGAAAAATGACCGAAACGTCTTCGTCCTTGAAGGAGTACTCTTTTTGGAGTCTTGGATCCGAAGTCTTTTACTGTCTCCCGGGTTGCTGCTGTGATGTCTGATTAACATCAATAGCTTGTCCAGGTGCCTTCCCCTTTCCACAGGAGGCGAAGTTTAATTTTGGAGGGTTGGCGTTGGTTGGCTTCTCTCAGCTTTCTTCCTTTTGAGGAAGCATTCGGCCTGCTCTCCGCGCACCTTCAACTCTGTCCAAGTCTTGGACGGTGCTACTCCCATAACTTTCAAGATATCAATGAACATATTGTTATGACAGGTTTAGAGGATGATGTCCTTTGTGACTGGATCTTGGTAATTCATTGCTTTATTTCGGAAGCGCTTGACGAAGTCGCCGATAGTCTCTTCGTCTTCTTGTTTTTCCTCAAAGAGCGTCCTGATTGATACCTTAGTGTCATCATCAAAGAAATTGCCGAGAAATGAGCTTTCTATGTCACCAGCTGTTTATGCTTCCAGGCTTGAGATGGTGGTACCAATAGAAGGCAGCACCACGAAGGGTTCCCACGAATGACCGAACCATCAAGGCTTCATTGCCAGAAATCATGCCCAAGTGGGACTTGAAGTAGATCAAGTATTGAGTGGGGGAACTCTTCCCATCGAATGACATGAAGTTGATCAGGTTAAACTTTGTCGGATACGGGATCGACTCCCACTCTCTTGGATAGGGACATGGAATACCGGTCTTCTTTACCTTCTAAATGGACATCAAGGCATTGATTTTTCCCTCGAAGTCCTTCATCTTCTCATCCTCGCTCGTATCCTTCTTTAGTCGATTTTGAGAAGGAACATCACGGCCACCCCCGACATCGTCATCATCGGTGGGACCACCCCCAGTGTCGTTATCTTTAGTGGGGCCAACCCTAGTATTTTGGTCAACGGGAGGGTTATCTACATCGAGGTGTTCGTCCATGTCCACATCACCACCTGCCTGGTAGGCATTATTATGACGACTAGATTCGCCAATCTGATTAGACAAAACCAGAATTTGTTGGTCATGTATTTACCTCATCTACTGCATAGCCATTTTCATTTCAATTTTGAATGGTTCTTTCTGCTTGGCTAGAGCATCCTTGAGAATTTTGACCATTTGCTCGATGTTGATCATAAATACCTCACAGGATTGTCCTGAGCTGGATATCATATTGTCAGAAGTGACTACAGAGTTAGCATCTGATGCTTCATCATCCGAGGATAATCCTCTATTCATCCTCTGATAGTCCCTATGTCTAGTAGTCCCTGTGTGTAGCTGAGTTAGACGATACGATATGAGTGGGTTTGAACTAGAAGGTCGGGTTGACTTTTCCTTAACAGCCATGTTAATCGTGACTGCGGATTGTTTAGGTCCGACAACTTCTAGCTAGAGTCGAGATATTAGTTGGGCTATTCCCGAATTAGGTCTTCTTTCTGGAGAAAAGTCAGGGCTAGAACCACTTGAAATAATCAGAGACTTTTCCTTATTGACCATGTTGATGGTAACTTCCGGGAGTTCGTCATCTCGAACGAACGATCCTCTTTTGTGGAAACGCCTTGATTTGGGCTTCGATGCTTCAGTGTAGATCCTTTCGAATACCGAGACTCTCTGTGAAGCGGTCTTGGTGTAGCTACATTCTAATAACACTGCTCTGATTAACCTCTCACAAGGGCAGTGAGAGTCTGTTTCTTGGGTATTTCTCTTTCAAGACTTAGTACAACTCATCGGCATTATGACCAGAGCAACCTATTGGCTGTTTATCAGGTATAACGTCGTCTTCTACTAGACATATTTTCTTCTGAATAAGTAACGTCTTATTGGCGTTTGCAGGAGTCACACATTTGGAATCACACCTTTGTGAGGGTGAAACTCTAACGGGCTCCTGGCTTTTTGTACGCACCCCTAAGCGGATGGTTATAGGAATTGGCTTGTTGGGAGGTCGTGTACGACCCCCAGCCTGATGAGTCACTCGGGATTTGTTCACCGGTCCTAAGCATTCTTTGACAGGATTTTTGCCTCGGTCTTCGTGTAGAGGACCTAGGCGATCCTTCAATGGAATTCTGAATTTAGAGAGACCCACGCTACTGTAGGGCTTTCGTCGAAGGTGCGGGAGCAGGAGGACCGGGATCTAAAGTTGACGAAGGTTAAATAGTAACTTCGTCTGCTTTTGCCTTGGGCACTGATTTGACTTTTAGCACCCAAACCCGTTTATACTTGGGTGATTTTTTAACCGCCTCTTCTTTTTGTATTTCTTGTGCTTTTCGTACAAGGATCCGGGCATGCGCAAGAAGTACACGATGCTTCTGAATGCGCTCCTCCAGAGTGGAACAGTTCCGTTCGACACGAATCCATTCTTTAGTAGGTGATTTGGAGAAGAATCCCGAAGCTTGCTATGCCGGTGGTTTAGCCACTTGGCGTCTCCTGGACTTCAGATCCACTTAGTAGCGGAGCCATCCACTTGCTTCAAAGCTTTAGCAAATTGGCGGGCGAAATGTTGGTGGCGCCTTTGATGAGTCTTCATCGATAAAGTTGGCGCGCCTTCAGCAGTCAACTCCTTATTGGAGGCGGTGTCCGGATCTGGCTTTGGATTCATCGGACGCTGGTGGATCATTACGAGGTGAAACTGTAGTAGTGGTAGCGGGAAGATCGCTTTCTTGGTTCTTTAAATTTAAAGACCAGCGGATCTTCCGGAAGGAGGAGACCTTCCTACACTTACGAGGAGAGGCAAATCTGGAGGAGGAGGAGACGTACTCCTCAAACTTTTGTTGGTCGAACTCGTATTCGACATCTTCAGCCACGGGGATCTTGATTGTCGGCTGCGGCACGACAGCCTTGGCAGTAAGGTTGTTAGCTCCCATTGTGGTCGCCAGCTTGTTTGGGTGAAAAGTTGATGTTTTCATTGTGCAACTTATTAAGGCTTTAGTCGTTACAATAAGTTTAAAAGTCTAATCTTTTTATAAGATCTCCCTACACAATAAAATAAATAAAATTACAACTCTTGTCAAACAAATGCAACGGACATTTATCTACCGCTGCTTATGTGGGATCTTTGCCTGTGCTGGGGACGTTAATATTCATGGACTACCAAGCGATCAGATCAATTTGTAATTTTATTGATTCGCGCAGGAATTAAGAAACCGAAGTAATTATCTCGGTAACAATGAGATAACCACTCTTCTCAAGATCGCAGCTAGGTACGATCTCAAGGGAAGGAATCGGGCTATGGATCTGACGAACTTCTCTTCCTTATGTCAAAGAACTTGATCTGATCTCCTCCTCCTCTCTGAAATTCGTGCTCCTCAGTCTCTGACTCAGCAGGGCTTTGCCAAGGCTCAAGAATTATAGATCCCTACAAATGAAGGTCCTAGGGTTGTATTTATAGGCTTCAGTACCTCTGTTTTCGGATAAAAATGACCGATTCGATCTTATCCTCAATTATAACCACTTTATCATGTTCTTGGATAATATTAGATCAGTTGGAACAAATCCAGATGGTTAATGGTTGAAAATGTCTCAAAACTGTATTTTTGGGTCTGCAGACACCCACAGTGTCTCGGCCACAGTCGAGACACTTGGGGTGTCTCGGCCTTAGCCGAGACACTCGTAGTGTCTCCACCAAGGCCTGGGCACCGTTCAGGCGTGCCCCAGTCAAAATCGCTGTATCTTTGTCATTCGAACTCAGAATTACACGATTCAAAGTGCGTAGAAAAGTCGACGAAGAGATCTACAAGCTCCCATGGTTGAATCATATATGGAGTAGACGAGACATGAGAGGTGCTTCATCTTTGATAGGCGAAGCGTAACTCCTGATCAATTCGTATCTTCGTTATTCTGCAGCTCCGTTGCTTCATACGGTTCGTTAACTCACTTCATGCACTTGTCGACGTCAAATAAGCTTCTGTAACTCGGATAGTGATGTTCATCGTATTCTCTCTGCTTCAAGCTGCGTGCGAGAGCCCATAGGTAATTTTTGATACCTACAGTGTTCATTCTCTATAGTTTTACGAGTTTGCAGAAAAAGGCTACAAGGAATGATAGGCACTTCTGAATGTAGTTTCATACAAGCCTAAGGTGGAGATTATTGAGAAATATCCTTGTATTTTAGGAAATTCTAATTGGACTTAGATTGATAATTGAATTTGATTGAAAAGAATCAATTATAATTAGAATTAAATTCTAATTAGAAAAGAATTAAAATTGATACTCAAACTCAAAGAAGGAGTTCTACATAAATTCAAGGAGGGAAAAACTATTTAAATATCCTTTGAGAGGTTCATTGTAAATTAAATCATAGGGAAGCCAAAGGACAGTTGCATATTCTAAGAGAGAAGAAGAGAAAATTAAGGAGAGAAATCTAGAGTTTTAAGAGATCTTTTGGTGAGATTGAGAGAGAGTTTCTTATGGAATCTATCTAGATTCAAGAATAGATTGCAATTTATAAATCTCTATGATAAAAAAGACTCAAATCTCTCCCAGTAGATTGTCGAACCATGTAAATCTTGTGTCTCTGTCTCTTGATCTATTCATTTATGAGATATTGCTATTTTCTTTAGATCGAACAGGTTTTCTTAGTATTTTTATATACCGGTGATCGATTTGTCCACAAAGAAGAAGTAGGCCTAATCAGGGTGTTCAGTGATGCTTCAATAGGCTAGCTTCTTCACTGAACATCAGTTGGTGGCTAATGGTCATTGTCGGGTAATGGATGGCATGCACCAACATCTTCCTCATAGCCACACACCCTATTGAAGACAAAACTCCACATTGAACACCAGTTTCTTTAGACATCTAATACAAGCCATCTCCGTACTTCTTCGCAAAAAAGGATGAAACTCCTACCATGGTATATTATAATGACTCCTTCATGTGGTTTTCATAGACCAAAGAGTTAAGCACCCCATGAATTTCATATTCTTCCTCGCCTTTAGGATTAACCAAATATTCTCTGAAGTGACTATGCTCCCCCTTCTACCTACCACCGTGACTGTTCCTACACCCGTGATATAACATCTCTTGCCATCCACTATGTAGACACTCTCATTGACTCCTTACACCAGGGAGTCAAATAGGCAGTTTGGAGAACATATATGAGCCGCTATTTTAGAATCTAATATCTAACCTCCACAAGAAGTGTTGTTTTCAAAAACTATCAACACCTCAACATTTTGACTTTCACCCTATGAAACTGTCAACATGTCCACTCACCAATTTTCCTAGATATCCAATGCATATGAAGATTTGGCCACCCGATTCCCCATCTTTTGCCCCCTCAACCTCTCTTACCATTTAAAGTAGTCTTTATTTATGTGACCCTTCTCTTGGCAAAAAAAAAAAAAAAAAAACACTAAGCTCGCAAACATGTCCAATTTGAAGATCTCTTTCCTAGAATATCTGCAACACATCCGCTAACTTGGTCAGTATTCTGTTGAAGTTGCTCAGATGCTCCAGCATTGTTGTACCTTTATGTATCCGCAGTCTATACAACTATTGCTTCCAGTACAAGTTGGTGGATGTGTAGTTGACTATGTATAGCTCCTATGCATATTGAGTGTAGCCTTTTCCTTGATTACATGATACCCCACTTCATAAGAGAGAGCAAGCAAAACAATACTCTGCACCTTTCGATCCATCCTGTTGCACTCATCATCTTTTTTGGCTTCTTATCCACCCCTAGCAAAGCTTGATCTATGGCGTGTTGAATCAAGACCGCCTTTAATTTTTTTGCCAAAGCCCAAAATCCCTCTTATCATCGAACTTTTTAATCTCTATCTTCATCGTTGAAGAACTTTCTAATTACATGAAGCAAAGATCGAACATTTCTTTAAAGACAAATATGATCTAATCAAAATTATCTCTGATACCAATTATTGTAGCATGCCACCTGCTAACTAACACCAATCTTTGCCCACTAGCCAGTGTCCAATACGGAAGTATCGCTAATGGAAACATCACCGAACAACTTGGTTAGTTCTTCTCCTTCTTTGTAGACTAATTGATCCTAGGCGATGTGAAAACACTGAGAAAACCTATTCAAACTAAAGAGAACAACAATATACTGCAAAAATTAGATCAAGAGATAAAGACATGAATTTAGGTGGTTTGACAATCACCTACATCCATGGGGGTGAGAATTGAGTCTTCTTTTACCAAGATTACAAGATAATCTATTCTTGTAGTAATCTATTCTTGTGATTTCTAAAGATTCCATAAGAAACCCTCTCTCAATCTCACCAAAAGATCTCTCAAAACTCTAGATTTCCCTACTTAGTTCTCTTTATTTTTCTCTCATAATATACAAATATCCTCAGCATTTCTATGGCTTGATGTACAATGAAGCTCTCAAGAGGTATTCAAAGAGATTTCCCTTTCTTATCATGTAGGCTCCTTCTTTGAATTGAAGTATCAATTCTAATTCTCTTTCCAATCAAATTCAGCTCTCAAATCCAAGTCCGTTTCCTAAATTACAAGGCTATTACCAATAGATTTCTTTAGTGCTTGGACCGATGCATATTGCAAGGACCGCGACATCGCAGGGAGTGCATAGCTCGTGGGTGGGCTTTCTTCTTCAATAATTGTTTTCTTTTTTGGTGTGTATTGTTTCTTTGTGTATTGTTTTTTCTCAAATAAGTTTAACTCCACCCCACCCCCAGCCCCATTTCGAGCTAATCAATAACACAATTATAAAAATTAACATTTATTGACGAAATACTTGTGCATATAAGGGACTGTTTGGTTTGTGGATTAATCTTAATGGATGTATTGGATTTTGAAAAACCTATGATCGAAATAATGTTTGTTTGTGATGGATATTAAAAAGGACTGTATGAGGAATAAAATATAATTAATCAAGATTTTTTATTTTGTTGTACATGAATATTGTTGGTGATATGTGACTAAATTCATAAATTCAGTTAAAATCAGCATAACTTAGGGAATTGTATTTAATCCATTTATATTATGTGGCAACCACAAAGCCATGTATAAAAAATAATAAACAAACAATATATTTACTAAAAATCCATGATGTTTAAGTTGCGAGTCTCTTTTTTTTAATGCAAAGATGCAAAATGCATGGAAACAAATAGTCACTAAGAAAATGACAAATACTAATATAAAGTTCAGTAAAACAGAAAATGGAAAAAAAATCTTGGCAGAACCAAGAAACCAATTGATTCTCTGATTAAAAAAATAATTGATTCAATGTAGTAACTCTGTTCAGTTTTATTTGCAATTTTTGGAGAGTAACAAAGATTTATATTTACAATTAAAAAAGGATTTATATTTGTATATGTATATTAGGGCAACAGTATCAAAACCATAACTTCCTAGTTCCTACATGAGATCTGATAATCCTATTTCATTACAAATTTATACCATCATTATCTATTTTATATGAATAAATATGCCACTAATAATTATTTTTATTTTTAAATGCAGGTTAATGAAGAATAAATTCCAAAAATCTTATCTCTCATCAAAAACCCTTGATTTAATAAAGAAATGAAGCAAAAGAGAAATCAAGAAGCCCATTAAAAAATCAAATTGCCAATTTATTCAAAAGCCCAAAGCAAAAAAAGAAGAATAAATGCCAAAGCCCAAAAGCCCAAGCCTAAGAACAAGAGAGAAGCTCGGACAGCAAACTGAGAAGAGCTGACATCAATGCCAGCATTGATGATGGCATCGATGCCCGTATCGATGCCAGCATCGATACGCCTATTGATGCTGGTATCGATGCCATCGTCATTCTGTTACGAATCTAAGGCTAAAATTCATAGTTTTTGGATAGATTTCAATCCAAGGGCTTATATTCATTGATGTTTATTATAAATAGGGGTAGAGAGTGAGTGGTTACAGGTGTGAAAAATTTTGTAACTTCATTTAGAGAGGAGAGTTACTCTTAATTGAGAAGACCTTCCAAATTTGTAACTTTTGTTACAATTAATAAATTTTTTTTCTCCACTTCAAATCTTCTTCTCTTTGTTAGATGATGATGATGGAGATGAAGAAAAGTTTGAAGGTTTGCATTTCTTTTATTTTTATCTTTTATTTCTTTTTAGTAATTTCTTTATTATTGCTTATTAGTTAGATTTACATTCATGTCTTGTAGAATAGATTTATTTTCTTGTCTTTTTTATTTCTTTTTGTATTTTAATTTGTAGATTAGATTTATTTGTAATGTAGTTAGATTTATTTCTTGTTCATAGTTTAGATTTTTCTTTTCTTTTTATTTTTTATTTTTTATTTCTTTTGCAATGTAGTTAGATTTATTTTTTGTTCATAGTTAGTTTTTCTTTTTATTTTGTAATTAGTTCCTTTTCTTCTTGCTTTTATTTCTTAATATGTAAAATTAATTCTTGTAGGAATCTCAGAATTGTATGAAACTAGTCTATTCCATTTATTTTATGCAAATTATTCTCTTGCACTTAAAATAATCATGTTTAGGATAATCAACTAGAGAACTAATTGATAGAAAAAGAATTTGATAATCTATGCTTATCTTAAGTGGTTTGATAGGTTATACTTATGAATTCTAGGATTACTATCTTGTTGTTGTTCTTATCATGAATGTTAATTTGACTTAGATGATAATTTGATAGGTTATACTTTCCTTAAATGGTTTGATAGTCTATACTTAATAAATCTAAATTAAAATATGACAAAAAGAGAATAGTTTGTATTTAATAATTGAGATTAGCTAGTGGATTCAATTCTAGATTTCTTATATCTTTAATTGAACCCTCCATCTTTTGTTTTCTTGAATTTTCTCTTTTTTGCTTTTTATTTTATTCTTTGATTCTTTCTTCTCTTCTCTAAAATTCAATTTATTGTCACTTGCATATATTCAAAATAATCACTTATCATATCTCTCTCCATAATCACACTTGTTCTTTATTCCTATTTTTGTCACGCACAAAACATAAGAACTAATTCTAATAATCTCTTAAAATCACCTTTCTCGTGGGATCGATATCTTTATACTATAACTTGATTGATTGTACACTTGTAATTTTTGGGTATATGTTTATGCCGCATCAAGTTTTTGGCGCTGTTGCCAGGAAAGGTACTAAAATAGGATTTTATTATTTTGGTTCTTTAACTTGTGTTTTTCTTGTGAAGGAAATGCTTGGAGATTGAAAATATTGGATTGAAGATCAAGAACTTAGAGAATTGCTTTTAGGTAACTCTTCTTTCTAGCGTTTTCAATTCTATCCTTTTTAGTTAGCTTCACAATTAGAGACAATTAGGATTTAAAAAGATTTTATTTTTGTTGACCATAATAAAATCCACCTTCCATTTGAACAAATACTAACAAGATAATAAATTCAAACAAGAGCCCTCTTCTCGCATTTGATTGGTTGTTGACCATAACTAAAATTTTTTTTCATCCTTTTTAGTTGCTTTTAATTCATAGGGTTGCATTGCATATAGTTAGTTGGAATTCATCAAAGTGATTGTAGCACTTGATTTGGCACATGTGGTTGTAGCACTTGATTTGACACATACTTAAAACAATCTTAAGGGCAAAACCCCCTAATCAAGGTAAGGTGAGGGATTTCATCACCATTTCCTTAGCCCACAAATCACTAATTCCTCACTTCACAAACCCAAGCCTCCTAAAACTCAATAGACGTTGGCCCCTAAGGATTCGAGCTCAATAAGGAACAAGAAATCCTTGAGTGAACCGGTTCAAGTTTTCTTGGATTAGTTGGTGTCTAAGGTAAGGTTTAGGGGTTGTGTAAAGCACTCCGAAAGGAACGATGTACTTAATTGATCTCTCATCACCCTCTAGTACTATCCTTACTTAGCTAACTACCCGGGTAAAACTTTCATCTTTTTACTTTAGGAGTTTTTGGTTAGGAGCTGGTCTAGTTGAGTTAGGCTAAACCCTAGAATTAGAGTGATTGAAAAGTGATTGCTTGGATTTGTTGTAGTTAGGATTTTCCTTTATCTTTTTCTTCTCATAAAAAAAACTAATTTTCTTTCTTTCCTTTAAAAAAAATTATTACAAAAAGAAGTTGTTTTGGTGTATGCGAACGTGGGTTCGGGATAATTCTCATCATTTAATCCGTGTTGAACCAATCCAAGAAATGACAAATCAACCCGTTCTCCAGGATATGTGTTATCCTACCAGAAATGCAATTCCTTCTTGCATAAGACTCCCCAAAGCAAATGGAGCAAATTTCAAGCTTAGACCACACTACATAAACATGCTTCCCAAATTCCTTAGAAATGAAACAGAAGATGCATATATTTTTATCTCGGAATTTGAGGAAGTGTATATTATGATTAAAATGAGAGAATTAACTAAAGATATGATCAAGCTCAGATTTATTCCATTTGCTCTAAAGGACAAAGCTAAAAAATGGTTGTACAACTTACCGACAAATTCCATCTCAACTTGGGAGGAATTTGTCACCGTTTAAAAAAAAAAAATTTTCCAATTCATAAAACGTTAAAGCTTAGGAACGGTATTCAAAACTTCAAAATTATCCCAGGAGAGTCATTCTGGAAATATTTTGACCGATTTAAAGATCTTCTGATCCAATGTCCTCATCATGGTCTCGAGAAATGGTGATTATGCCAAGTCATATATGAAGGATTGGACTTTTCTTCAAAAACATCTTTAGAATTGATGTGTCAGGGAGATTTTATGAGGGAAAACGCCGACGAAGCTTGGGAATTCCTAGAGAGTCTATCCGAGAAAACAATATAGTGGGAACACTGTGATGACAGGGTTTCATCAGTTCCCTAATCTAAATCTAGTGGTCTTTTCTTGGAGTCAAGCATTACTTCTGAAGCGAAGATGGCGACGATTCTGCGGAGGTTAGAAGCCTTAGAAATTAAGGAATGAGCTCCAGCTCAAATTAATCATGTTTTTGCCCCGGGATGTCATAACTGTCAGTCTCCTACCCACGTTTCAGAGGAATACCCTCTCCTAGGAAACAACAATGCATTAGAATAGATGAACGCTGCATTCCAGTATCCTAGAAATGATCCATTTTCTCCAACCTACAATCCAGGTTGGAGAAATCATCCCAACTTTGCTTGGAATCAAGGAAATTCTCATGGAAATAAAAACTTCATTCCCGCATCAAACCCACAATTCCCTAGGGGAAATACACTTCCATTCAACATACCAAACAATTTCCAACAAGCTAATCCAGTTTTTCCAACCCAACATCCTCATCTTCATCAGCCTACAAATCCTTCAAATTCTGATCATGACAAACGTCTGAGTGTCTTAGAAAAGGGTTTAGAAGCTATGATCAAAGCTTCTACACAAACTACCAACATGTTGACCCAGTCATCCACCATTCTAAATTTCTTTATGCAAACAACCGGCCAAGTGCTCAATTTGAACACTCAAGCCATAGCCCGGTTAGAAACCCAACTTGGGCAACTAGCCACTGCCGTGAGTGAGAGAGAGAAAGGAAAATTCTCGAGTCAACCTGTTTCAAACCCTAAAGACAATGGATCTAGTTCAACCCAACTAGCCCATGTGAATGCAGTTCACACACTGCGACCAGGGAAATAAATAGACAATCAAGTTCGAACGCCACCAGATCAAACCCCTTCTCCCATCTAACACATTCCTTCTAATGACTTAGACACCGAACGTGATACTGATCTAGATAGGTATAGGCCCGTTGTCCGCTTTCCAGATAGACTCAAACCTAGGCAAAACTCCCTGCAGGTTGAGAAAATCCTAGAAACATTTAAACAGATCAAGATCAACATCCCTCTTCTAGATGCAATCAAACAAATCCCCTCTTATGCAAAGTTCTTGAAAGACTTATACACTAAGAAAAGAACCACCAATGTCCCCAAGAAAGTCTTCTTAGCTGCCAACCTCAGTGAAATTTTTTCGAAACCCATGCCGTTAAAATATAAGGACCCTAGTTGTCCCACAATTCCATACATCATAGGTAACACTCACATTGATAAGGCACTTCTTAACTTGGGAGCCAGTGTCAACCTCCTTCCTTATTCAGTCTATCAATAGCTAGGTGTAGGAGAACTTAAACCGACAAGATGCACTCTACAATTAGCTGATAGATCCGTAAAAATTCCCAAAGGAGAGATAGAGGATGTTCTGATCAAGGTTGGAGAGTTTATTTTCCTTGTTAATTTTATTGTATTGAAAATGCAGCCTATTTCCAATCTCGAAAGTCAAATCCCAGTCATTCTAGGAAGACCATTCTTAGCCACCTCAAATGCTCTGATTAATTTTAGAACCGGACAAATGAAACTATCTTTTGGGAACATGACTGTTGACCTCAATATTTTCAATCTAGGGAGGCAGCCTAGTAAGCTATCTGATCAACCCATGGAAGTGAATTTTATTCAGGGAATATCCAGTGAGCAACAAGAGGGAGAGTGTGAGTAAGATTCAAGTGCATCTGACTTAATGTTTGTGGAGTCTTTTGATGATGAACTAGAGCTAGATCCGCTGGTCAATCATGTTTCTACTATTGGCTGGCAACGAGAACCTTTTGAGATAGAACCCCGAGTTCAGCTTCGCCCATCTGTGGAGGAACCCCCTAAGTTAGAGCTCAAACCTCTACTTGAAAATCTAGAGTATGCCTATTTAAGGGAGAACGAGTCTTTACCAGTCATCATTTCTTCTGACTTAACTACCGATCAAAAGGAAGCTCTCTTAGATGTTTTAAGAGAGAATAGGGAAGCCATTGGATGAACCATGGCTGATATCAAAGGGATTAGTCCAACCACTGTTCAACACCGAATCCATTTGATAGATGACGCCAAACCTACTGGAGATCATCAACGAAGGTTAAACCCAGTGATGAAAGAAGCTGTTAGGAAAGATATTTTGAAATGTTTTAATCATTGGACCATTTATCCCATTTCTGATAGTTTATGGGTGAGTCCGGTTCAAGTTGTTCCAAAGAAATCTGGGATCACCGTGATCCAAAATGAGGCTAATGAGCTGATTCCCCTCGGATCCAAACTGGATGGCGAGTTTGCATTGACTACCGAAAGCTCAACTTAGCCACTCGGAAAGTTCACTTCCCTCTTCCATTCATTGACCAAATGTTAGAGCGCTTAGTAGGACATGAGTTCTATTGTTTCCTGGATGGATATTCAGGTTATAATCAAATCCCTATCGCCCCCGAAGATCAGGAGAATACCACCTTCACTTGCCCGTATGGAACATTCGCATATCCACGTATGCCTTTTGGACTGTGTAACGCACCTGCCATATTCCAACGTTGCATGATCAGTATTTTTCAAACATGGTAGAGCGATTTCTTAAAATTTTCATGGACGACTTTTCCATTTTTGGTGATACTTTTTCCTAATGGTTGTATCATCTTAAACTAGTCCTAGAACGGTGCAGGGAGAAAAATCTTACTCTTAATTGGGAGAAATGCCACTTCATGGTCAAGCAGAGCATTGTCTTAGGGCATGTAGTTTCCAATAAGGGAATTGAAGTAGACAAAGCTAAGGTAGATCTCATTTCTAACCTTCCTCCTCCCAAAAATATCAAAGATATCAGATTATTTCTTGGTCATGCTGGTTTTTACCGACATTTCATCAAGGATTTCAGCAAAATTGCTAGACCTTTGACCAATCTCTTAGCCAAAGATACATCATTTATCTTCTCTCCCGAATGCCTCAAATCTTTTGAATATCTGAAAAAGGAGCTAACCATAGCTCCTATCATTCATGCACCAGACTGGACTTTACCCTTCGAACTGATGTGTGATGCATCCGATTCTGCAATTAGTGCTGTTTTAGGACAACTTTTTGATGGAAAACAGCATATGATTTACTACGCCAGTAGGACTTTGAGTGATGCCCAGCAAAATTACTCTGTCACAGAAAATGAATTTTTAGCTGTAGTCTTTGCCTTAGAAAAATTCAGGTCCTACCTCATCGGTTCCTTAACCAAAGTTTTCACAGATCATGCTGCACTAAGGTATCTTTTGACCAAAAAGGATGCTAAAGCACGGCTCATTAGATGGGTTCTCCTACTTCAAGAGTTTGACATCCAAATTCTTGACAGAAGGGGAACAGAGAACCCTGTAGCAGATCACCTCTCTCGACTCCCGAATGCACCAACATCAACCGTCCTGATCAACGAACATTTCCCAAATGAACAACTCCTACAAATCCAATATGTTCCATTGTTCACCGACGTTGTGAATTACATAGTTATGAAACAGATCCCTTCTCATTGGTCTAAACAGGAAGATCCCATTTTCTCTCCCAAGTAAAGTACTTTTATTAGGATGATCCATATCTGTTCAAATACTGTTCTGATCAGATCTTTTGGAGGTGTGTTCCTACTGAAGAAACTAGAAGTGTTCTTTCCTTTTGTCATGAGCAAGCATGTGGGGGCTACTTTGGCCCAAGAAAAACAGCCGAAAAAATTCTCCAATGTAGGCTATACTGGCCCACTCTTTTTAAGGATTCATACGAGTTTTGTAAAACCTGTAACCGCTGTAGCTTTTAGGGAAAATCACTAGAAGAAATATGATGCCCTTACAACCCATCTTATCTATTGAACTTTTTGATCTGTGGGGTATCAATTTCATGGGACCATTTCCAAATTCCTTTGGAAATATTTACATTCTAGTAGCCGTTGAATATATGTCAAAATGGGTTGAGGCGGTAGCTTGCAAAATTAATGACAATAAGGTTGTTGTTAAGTTTTTGAAAGAGAACATTTTTGCACGGTTTGGAGTACTCAGAGTGATCATCAGTGACAATGGTACACACTTCTGTAACCATTCTTTTGAGGCTTTGATGATGAAATATTCAATCACACACAAATTGTCAACTCCTTATCACCCTCAAACCAGTGGTCAAGTAGAGGTCACAAACATGCAGATCAAACAAATCTTAGAAAAAACAGTTAATCATAACAGAAAAGATTGGTCTGTAAAACTATGTGATGCACTGTGGGCATATAGAACAACTTTCAAGGCTAATTTGGGGATGTTACCGTACAGACTCGTGTTTGGAAAAGCTTGTCACCTACTAGTGGAGTTGGAACACCGAGCAATGTGGGCTATCAAACTGTTAAATTTTGACTCAGACTCAACAGGTAAAAATAGATTGCTCCAAATAAATGAGTTGGAATAAATTCTAAATGATGCATACATAAACTAAAAAATTTATAAAGAGAAAACTAAACTTTTTCATGACAAATCAATTTTATGAAAAAATTTCTCTCCAGGACAAAAAGTTTTACTCTACAATTCAAAATTGCATCTTTTTCTTGGGAAATTGAGATCAAGATGGACATGTCCATTTATTGTAAAACAAGTTTGCTCACATGTGGCTGTTGAGATAGAAAATCCTAAAAATGGTGACATTTTCAATATTAATGGTCAACGTCTTAAACCATTTATAGAATTTTCTATGCTCGGAGAGGAGGAGATGTTGGTTCTCCATGAACCACATTATTTATTAAATAAACAAAAAAAAACAAAAAAAACTTTGAATAAATAACATGGGCTTTGAAAAAAAATTAATATAAAATAAGTTGCGACCCAGTAATAAAAGAGATAATTTTGTTTTATTTTTGACAGCCCAATACAACCGACCTGGCTTAT
>BQKN01066215.1:615837-637928 GCA_022839385.1 Asparagus kiusianus
TATTTATTGCACTAAATGCCATTAAAGAGTGCAATAAATGCCATTATTATACCGAGTGCAATAAATAGGGGCAACAAACAACCAATGAATCCAGATTCACTTGATTGAATCCAGATTCACTCCAGCGAATCCAGTTTCACCTTACATAACTGAATCTGGATTCACTACAGTGAATCGAGATTCACTACAGTGAATCTCGATTCACTACAGTGAATCTGGATTCACTCATATATAGGGTGAGGATTTCCGGTTGAAAAAACAAAGTCACGTATGAGTGAATCTCGATTCACTGTAGTGAATCCAGATTCAGTTATGTGAGGTGTTTGTTTTTTAAAGAATAATGACATTTATTGCAGTGAATCCAGATTCCGTTATGTGAGGTGTTTGTTTTTTGATGAATAATGATATTTATTGCACTTTTTAATGGCAGACAAATTTATTACACTCTTTAATAATGGCATTTATTGCCATAACTGAATCTGGATTCACTGTTGTATAAGCTCTAATCTCAACCATTGGATGAGATAGATCCAATGACCCATAATGGTTTTTAGTTTTTAGGTTAAGGAGGTTTTTATTCGAACCTCACCCTATATATATATATATATATATATATATATATTTGTGTGTGTGTATTCATATACATATGTATGTATATATATACATACATATATATGTATGTACACACACACACACATATATATATTAGATGATATTAGATTAATGACCTAATGTATTTTTTGGAGATCAGAATAATAATTCAAATTAGAAATAAAAAAAATAAATAATGTAAAAAATAAAACATTTGAAACAATTAAAGTAAAAAAATAGACAAATTAAAATAATATAAATATTGAATGGTGCTAGATTAATTGCCTGATGCATTTATATGCGATCATAATAATAATTTGGAGTTCTTAGAAAAAATTGAAATGGGAACACTAAAATGCAAAAAAATTGAGACGGGAAATGGAAAAAATAAAATAAAAGTTTAGGATAAATAGATTTTTTGGTTTTTCAAGAAAATTTAAATGTATATTTTTTCATATATTAAAGGAATTACCTGAATGAGAGGGTTTGTTTTTGTTTTGTAATTTGGATTAGTTACTAAACATATTGCCACAGATATTCTAATTGATTGTAAATTAAAATTTTCCACATATATATATATATATATTTATTTGATTCAGATATAATTTCAATTTGAATAGACAGATTAGATGATATGACACATGTCAAAAAATTTAGAGTAGGAGGAAGATGAGGTGTAATCCTCTGGTGAGTTTTAAGGCTTTTTTATTTTGCTTTCATATATCCCCTAGTAAAAGATAACTCACCAACTTCCTTTTCTTTTTCAGTCCAAAGGTAGCCAAAGAGAAACGTGGGAGCTCTTAAGAAGTCCTTACACAGGAGCACATAAAGAGTCCATACAAGGGTGACGAAGGTAATTGAAACCTATAAATGATCTCGGAACATGCCGAGAAGTTTAGAGCTTGGGCAACCAGGATTAGAATAGAGACGATGAAATAGGAAGGTAATAAAACTTATTGTTTTTTTTTACCAAAAAAGTCAAGTGATGAAGATAGCAGAAAATTTGCTCCTGATAAAATATGCAAAATGTCGAAACTTCCATCAGTTTCGTTACCAGCATTACATCATTCTAGACAAAAACAAATCCTAAACAAGCAAATAAAACTTGATCTTGTTTACTGGCTCTCCATCTAAACATTGAAATAACGATGGTTCTCTCTAGTTTGCCCATCACTTCCAACAAGCACATTAATATTCTCCATCTTTATCATAGATTTAGCAAAATCCCTAAAGAAAAGCTCCCAATCCTGTGCAGAAGCCCAAACTAACTCTATAAAACTCTGTTCTACACTCTCGAAAACAAGTGGTTCATCACTCTGAAGCAAGCCGATGCTGCTAAGCAAGTTGAGATAGTATTAGTTATCGAACCACCTTGAAATCTTGAGGTCTCCAGGGACCGAGGCATTGTCTCTCCTATTTGTTGGGCATATTGACTGCAAAGATCTTCAGAATGGATAACTTATGTATTCAAGGGACAATGGAGGTCCTTCGTATGCTGGCTAACCATATAGTCTCCCTTAGAAGCTCGTACATTTTGATCTTCCAATGGTATTACTCCCCTGCAGTTAATTACCATTGGTATTCACGTGTGAATATAATCCCCCAAATAGAAAGATTAAATAGAAAGTTTGAAGTCAATATCCAAACTGTTAGGATATGTGAAGCCTAACTATCAGACCTACCATATACTTTAGAATGAAGAGGAACAAGGTGAAACAGGAGGAACAGGATTGACGACGACGAAGTTCAAGCAAAACGACGAAGAACGCGATTTGACTATATCACGGTCGACCGCGCATGGCACGGCGGTCGACTGCCGACGTGCATAGGCAGGCACTATGGTGAGGAGCAGCTTCGCGGTCGACCGCACGTGGCGCGACGGTCGACCGCCAAAGTCCCGAGACTTGCGTAGACTTTTGCCTTCGTCGCTGTCGACCGCGGGTGGCGCGACGGTCGACCGCCAAAAGTTCAGAGACTCCGATCAGGATTCGGCTTCGTCGCGGTTGACCGCGTGTGGCGTGGCGGTCGACCGCGAGTCGGGTTTTGGCCCAGTATCGTTTTTTGACCTGTTTCCTTTTCTGTTTGTTTAAACCCTTATGTCTATAAAAGGGTTGATTAGGGCATGATGTAAAGTGACGAAAAATAGTAAAATTTTCTCCTGCGATGGCCGTGGACGTAGTTTCTCACATTGAGAAGCGAACCACGTAAATCTTGTGTGTTTGTGATTGACCGAATTCTCTCTTTTCTCCTAAATCTCTATTTCAAAATCATATCAGGGGGGTTGTGCATCCCCAACAAGTGGTATCAGAGCGACCAGGTTCGGCGCGAGCGATTTGAGGTCAGAGACAATGGGATCTGAGAAGGAAACATCCAAGATTAAGAAGTTTGATGGAACAAACTTTAGGTTCTGGAAGATGCAGATGGAAGACTACCTCTATCAGAAGGATTTATACCTACCATTAGGAGAGAAGCCGGCGGATATGAAAGATGCGGATTGGAAGCTATTGGATCAAAAGGCCCTTGGAGCGATCAGGTTGACCTTATCTAAATCAGTAGCATTCAACATTAAGAATCAGAATACGACGGCGGATCTCATGGCAGCATTGTCCAGTATGTATGAGCAGCCCTCTGCGGCGAATAAGGTACATCTCATTAAAAAGCTGTTTAATTTGAGGATGTCCGAGAGCCAGAAATTCAAGGAACACCTGAACGAGTTTAACGAGATCACGGATCAATTAAACTCGGTCAATATTCAGTTTGACGATGAAATCCAAGCCCTCTTGATACTTGGTCAATTACCCGACAGTTGGAAGGGTACCGTTATCTCGATTAGCGGATCATGTGGCAAATCAAAACTGAAGTTTTCAGAGGTGGTGGACATGATTATGATTGAGGAGATTAGAAGGAAAGAGGAAGGGATTTCTAATTTAGGGTCGGCGTTGAATCTTGAGAGCAGAGGAAGAAACAGAAACAGAAATAGAGGGAATAGCCGTGGAAGACCTAACTCGAGGAACGGAAGGTCAAAGTCCAGGAACTGCAAGGGCAAGAAGGAGATCGAATGCTGGAATTGTGGCAAGTTTGGCCACTATGAGAATCAGTGCTGAGAACCTAAGAAGGACAAGGAGAACAAGACTGAAGCGAATGTGGCCTCAGGAGAATCAGATGATGCCCTAATCTGTTCGTTGGAGAGAAAAACTGAATCGTGGGTACTGGATTCAGGAGCTTCGTTTCATGCTACCTCAAATAGAGATTTATTTGAGAACTATGTTTCAGGAAACCTAGGAAAAGTCTATCTTGGTGATGATTAGCCCTATGATATTATTGGCAAAGGAGTCGTGCAGATCAAGCTCAATCGGTCTACATGGAAGCTAAGTGATGTGAGACATGTTCCTAGCTTGAGGAAAAATCTGATTTCCATAGGACAATTGGCAAAAGAGGGATATGTATCAACCTTCGCATGTAATACGTGGAAGGTTACAAAGGGATCCATGGTTGTTGCCCGTGGTACGAAGACTGGGTCTCTCTACATGACGATAGATGCACGAGGTTCCATTACAGTGGCTGAAAGTAATGAAGACCCAAATTTGTGGCACCAGAGGTTAGGTCACATGAGTAGCAAAGGCCTAAAGGTTATGCAGTTGAATGGGAAGTTACCAGGTTTGAGATCGGCTGATATTGACTTATGTGAAAGTTGCATTCTTGGGAAACAAAAGAGAATAAGCTTCAAAAGGGTTAGCAGAATTCCTAAAGAAGAGAAGCTTGAGTTAGTTCACACAGATATTTAGGGTCCAGCATCAGTATCATCCACCAACGGAAGGTTATATTTTGTGACCTTCATAGATGATCACTCGAGGAAGGCTTGGGTCTATTTCATGAAACACAAATCAGAAGTGTTTGAAGTCTTCAAGATATGGAAGGCTATGGTAGAGAATGAGACCGGTTTGAAGATCAAGAAGCTTCGTTCTGACAACGGAGGCGAGTATGAAGATTCAGAGTTCAAGAGGTTCTGTTATGACAGCGGCATTAGATTAGAGAGGACAGTGCCAAGCACACCCCAGCAGAATAGCATAGTAGAACGGATGAACAGAACGTTGACTGAGAGAGCCAGAAGTATGCGGTTACAAGCAGGTTTTCCAAAGCAATTCTGGGTAGAAGCAGTCAACACAGCTGCCTACTTGATCAACCGGGGACCATCAGTGCCTTTAGAGCACAAAATACCTGAAGAAGTATGGAGTGGAAAGCAGGTAAATCTTTCTCACCTAAGAGTATTTGGATGTGTTTTATATGTACATCTGAGTGATCATGCAAGAAATAAACTTGATCCTAAGTCCTTAAAATGTTTCTTTGTTGGCTATGGGGTGATGAGTTTGGCTACAAGTTCTGGGATGAGCAGAACAAGAAAATCATCAGAAGCAGGGATGTGGTATTTAATGTAATAGTCCTCTACAATGACCGTGATGCCGTTCAGTCCACTAGTTCGGTGCAGAGTGATCCCACATACTTCAAGTCAGATGATGCCTCAGATGGAGGAACTCTCGAAGCTAGTTCTGATAAAGAAGAAGAGTTAATGGATGAGACTACTTCAGAAGGGGCAGATGAAGATGGAGAGCCTGTTTCGCCCGTTAGAGAGTTGAGGCGATCAGCTAGAGTCCCCAAGCCTAATCCAAGGTATCCATCACTACAGCCTAGAGCTCATCTCAACTACCTATTGTTGAGTGACAGTGGAGAGCCAGAAAGTTATGATGAGGCCCTCCGAGTGGATGATGCGAGCAAGTGGGAGCTCGCTATGAAAGATGAAATAAAATCCTTGAACACCAACAAGACATGGGAACTTGCGAAGCTACCAATAGGGAAGAAGGCCTTGAGCAACAAATGGGTGTACAGAATCAAAGAGGAACATGATGGTTCCAAGAGATACAAGGCTAGATTGATGGTTAAAGGATTTCAGCAGAGAAAAGGAGTTGATTACACAGAGATCTTCTCCCCTGTAGTCAAACTGACTACCATCAAAACAGTCCCGAGTATTGTTGCAGCTGAAGATCTACATCTCGAGCAGCTAGATGTAAAAACAACTTTCCTCCATGGTGATATAGAGGAAGAGATATATATGCAGCAGCCAGAGGGGTTTACTCAGAAGGGAAAAGAGAAGATGGTATGCAGATTAAAGAAGAGCTTGTACGGACTGAAACAAGCTCCAAGGCAATGATATAAAAAGTTCGATGGATTCATGCACAGGAACGGTTACTCCAGGTGCAATGCTGATCATTGTTGTTTTGTCAAAGAGTTTGACAATAGTTACATCATCCTGCTCCTATATGTCGACGACATGCTTGTAGCCGGTTTAGACATGAAAGAGATCAAGAAGCTGAAGAAGCAGCTGTCGAGTGAGTTCGACATGAAGGATCTAGGCGCAGCGAAGCAGATGTTGGGGATGAAGATCAGTAGAGACAAGCTTTTTGGCACACTGTGGTTATCTCAGGCCGAGTACATTAGGCGAGTGCTTGAGAGATTTAGGATGAGTGGTGCTAAGGCTGTTAGCACACCGTTAGCTAGTCATTTCAAATTGACTAAGGAGCAGTGCCCCGAGACTGACAAAGAGAAAGACTACATGGCTAAGGATCCATATGCTTCAGCCATTGGAAGCCTCGTGTACGCCATAGTATGCACGAGACCTGACATTGCCCATGCAGTGGGAGCTGTGAGCAGATTCATGTCAGATTCAGGAGAGCAGCACTGGGAAGCAGTAAAGTGGATTCTGAGATACCTGCGAGGTACTATAGAAGACTATTTATGCTTCAGGTGAGGCAAGTTAGTTCTGTAGGGTTTTGTTGATGCAGACTATGCTGGTGAAATAGACCAGAGAAGAAGCACTACAGGATACGTATTCACTTTGGGCTCTACAGCTATTAGTTGGGTTTCTCAGTTGTAGAAGATCGTTGCTTTATCAACGACAGAGGCTGAATATGTTGCTGTGACAGAGGCAAGCAAGGAGATGATATGGTTGCAAGGTTTCTTGGAGGAGTTGGGACAAAAAAGTGAGAAGAGTGTCTTACATTGTGATAGCCAGAGTGCAATTCATTTGGCAAAGAATCCCACTTTTCATGCAAGGACCAAACACATACAGGTCTGCTACCACTTCATAAGATCAGCGTTGGACGAGGACATGTTGGAACTTGTGAAGATTCAAGGAAGCAAGAACCCAGCCGATATGCTTACCAAGGTTGTCACTACAGAGAAACTGAAGTTGTGTTCAACTTCAGTTGGCCTCAGCACTTGATGATATGGAGGCCGTCGCCGCAGAGAGAGCTGAAAGAGATTGATAGTTAGTCTCTAAGTGGGAGATTGTTAGGATATGTGAAGCCTAACTATCAGACCTACCCTATACTTCAGAATGAAGAGGAACAAGGTGAAACAAGGTGGCGCGGCGGTCGACCGCCAAAAGACTAGAGACTTGCCCAGACTTTTGCTTTCGTCGCGGTCAACCGCGGGTGGCGCGGTGGTCGACCGCCAAAATTCCAGAGACTCCGATCAGGATTCGGCTTCGTCGCGGTCGACCGCGCGTGGCACGACGGTCGACCGCGAGTCGGGTTTTGGCCCAGTATCGTTTTTTGACCTGTTTACTTTTCTGTTTGTTTAAACCCTTATGTCCATAAAAGGGTTGATTAGGGCATGATGTAAAGTGACGAAAAATAGTGAAATTTTCTCCTGCGGTGACCGTGGATGTAATTTCTTACATTGAGAAGCGAACCACGTAAATCTTGTGTGTTTGTGATTGACTGAATTCTCTCTTCTCTCCTAAATCTCTATTTCCAAATTGCATCAGGGGGGTTGTGCATCCCCAACACACATCATAACAACGATTCATGTTCTCTTGTAGCAGTTAATATCCAGTTTGATATAGCTCAGTACAGATGAATGTAAACATTCTGATAGAGACCTAAATGTCCTTCTAAATAAATGACATGCCTGCCTACTCAATGAATCATAGGTAGGCCCATACAGAACATAAGCAAAAAGCCATCATTATATCTTCAAACTAAAACAAAACTTCTTCTACAAGTCAAAAACTATTAACTTCTAAATAGAGGACCAAGTTTTTTATTCATTCAGAGCATAAGCAGTACTCCACAGGACCTAAATACGGAAGTTCGTTTGTAATTTTAAATGGTTACCTAGGCTGAAAGTTTTAATACTCCTAAAGATGTATACTGACTCATTTTTACCATATCAACCTGCAAAAAAAATACCATTGGCATGCATCATACTGACATTTCATGATTTGTATGAACCCAGTCAATACTGTAGAATAGGAATATACAAATATTAATACAAGATACCTATCTTGAATTATGTCTGTTTTCTTATGTATCTCTATATAGGAGAATATGGAACTTGGTGCTATAACTTACCAAAATAGCTGCATCTCTAGCAATAATTGCCAAAATATCCGCACAAGATACAATCAAAAGGCAAGGTTCCTCCAACAAATACTTGATTCTATCAATCACCTTGAACCCACGAATAGAATTCAAGTTTGGAACTGCTGTCTTGTCACTAACTATTGCAAATGTGTCATCAAGCAGTAAAGATGCATCACATCCCTACACAAACTTCTCACAACATTAGTATCAAACTTAACAATAACAAGAACTCAAATTTGAAAATATTAATTAGCCAAAGAATTAGACCAGAACAAAACAATCATGGAAATGGAGTCTCAAGAGAGCTGCTAAAAATAACGGATCACGATAAACTGCTACCTTAACATTTTACCTGATGATTTCTTCAACAAGATGGGACAGTTTACTATAATAGTATGAAGAGAGCTCTACATCATAGGCTCCTACTAAATGAAACAATAGTATACACACTGTAATTGAGAACTTTGCTTTGAGTAGTAGCTTCATGAGCTCCATTAGTGACAAAGCCAAAATTTGAAAGACACTTAGTGAGAGCAGTATCTATATATATGAGATATAAAATCATCTGTCATAATATCCATCTTAAGTATTGCTGTTAGTAGACATTCTTAAAGTCACTTTTTTTCATAATTACCAAGGTAAAATTGGTCATAGGAGCCGCACCTAACTTGCAATAAACTTATTCAGTGCATAAATTACTTTGTTCAAAGTATTAACAGAAAAGTGCGAGCTGAAGAACCAATTATACTTGGTTTTTAAAGATTGTAATCTTCCAAATAGGAATTTACCTATATCAACCACTTTAATAAAAATGTTACTTGCATATGTAACCTTCAAAACCTTAAAGAACAGTGTCAATCTTTATACCCTGAATCACAAGCCATCCCCTCTACCCTTCAGTTATAATATGAAACTAGAAAAAAATCCAGTAAGAACTAAGAACCTTGCATTAATGTAACAAGCATCAAACGTAAATGACTTTATATATAGTGATTTACAATCAAGATGAGTAGACAACAAATTGAAAATCAATGCATTCTTGGATTGTATAACGCCATCAATATTACATTTGCAAAAAAGCTTCAAACGAAGAGGCAATCAAGTAGTGACCTAAAGGGGAAATTCAACCTATATATGTAGTAGACTCAGGAAGCGAACCTTTACATTCAAATTCTGACACAAAGAAGAAATTAGACTTGAAAGTTTAGACGAATAAATATATAAATACCTCAATATTCATTTAGCTTCTTAAATGGGGAGGCAAATAAAGAAGTTTGCACATAAAGATTCAAATTTCTACTCTCTTATCTTCTCTCTGAATTGGCATATAAAGAAGTTTGAAGGCAGAACTGCATATCACCAGAACAAAAATGCAATTAACCAAAGAAATTCGCCCTTCATCTTAGGAACTCTATTATGCAAAATAAGGAGTAAATTTATCATAAATTTCACCTTTTGTTTGTGATATGAGAAGCCCAACTTCATGCATGGTAAATGAAAAGGAAACAGCTGCACCATCTAAAGAAGCTCGCAGAAAACAGATGCAAAATCAAATTACAGACTCAAAGAGAACCTGCCTTCTTCTGAGAAGTCTATGTAAGAAATGAAGAGCAGCATGAAAATCTTGTAAACAGTCTAATCGAGCAGCTTCTACGTTATGTTAGCTGTGAGATGCAGGGTTATAGCCGGAATTGAATACTTGTGGCTCAACATGTACGAAACTAAAGTTTGATAAATAAAGAACTCATGAATTAAGAACTAGACATATATAAGATTAGAGCTAGACATATTATTGCGCAACAACAGCTACAAAAATACATAAAACCCTAGCAAGTGCTCATAACATCAGGAACCTTTTAAAAAATCTAAAAGGTTAAATTTTACCCAGAATATTTAACAGCAAGTCTTGTCTCCTATTTTAAGCAGCATATGCTTTCCTAGGAGCACAAAAGCTAACAAACAAAAGAAAAAGACAAAAAGTGCACACACCGTTCATTTCTTTGCGCGCGGTGAACCCAAAATAGGACAGAACAGCCACTATCGGGTTCAAATGCAGTTAACACTCCTCTGAGTCTGAGAGAGCGAAATCGCTTGATCCATTGGAGGACTCACTTAGCTCGTACCAGGCCAAGATATCAATATCAGGGATGTGTTTAATGTTGGGCCAATCAGCACCTTCGTCCTCCAGGCACCGCTCCTTCAGTGTCTCGTCGCAGCCACTGATCTCAAGCCATAGCAGAGATGAAGGCATCTGCGGCAGCGATTGAAGCTGATAAGCTTCAGTGATTTCTAAAGACTCCAGGGAAGAGAGGGCTTGGAGGCTACGAGGCAGCAACTTTGCAGTGTGTTTTTCCAGGTGGATGGATCGCAGCGAAGTTCTGTTGCGCAACAACCACGAGTTGATGTCTCCCTCACACTCCAGATTCCTACAATCTCCTATCGATAGCGTTATGACAGAAGTGAGTTTTCTCAATGGTTCAATGTGGAGCAGCAAGGGATCATCAATCCTAAGAGTGCCGACGGTTAATGTGGACTCCTCCTCCTCCCCCTCCTCCTCGCCGTTAATTGACACAGCTGCTGCTGCTTGCACAAGCTTGGGACACTTCTTAATAGATAGGCGACGAAGGTGGGAAAAAGCCTTTAGACCCTCAACCGATGTCAGCCCTCCCCAGTCTCCCAATTCCAGCACTTCTAGTGATGTTAATCTTTTGCACGCCTCTTTGGAGGGAAAGGATGTTATGTGGTTCCAACCTGACAATCTAAGTTCAGAAAGAGAAGTAAGCACACCTTGCATTAATAATGCCTGGAAGAGCCTGTCCAGTTCACCGCAATGTTCAAAATGAAGTGACGAGAGAGGGAAGAAATCGATCGGGGCGACCGCGTCGGTAGCCATCTTCAGCTTTGGGCAATATTCAATCCGTAGGCTTTCAATGGAATGCAGATGCTAAAAGCCTTCCTCTGCATGCAGATCCGCGAGAGCTTCGCAACAGCTAATCTTCAACATCATGAGGGCGCTGAGGCGATGTCGCAACAAGCCAGCCACTGATGTTAAATTTTCACATCCTGCAATTTCCATGTGAGTGAGGGAAGGAGAGGATGCGGACGAGGATGGAGTAGTCAGGAAGAATGTTGGAGAATCAGACAATCCCACATACAGTAATCTCAACTTCTGTAGACTTAGGGGCAGAGGAGGCAATGCCTTCAGTTTGGGACACAGCGAGATTCTTAGATATTTAAGGAGAGGCCAGCAAGGTGCCGTCTCTGCTCCAAACCCGGACCACTCTTCCAATAGTTCACAACCATGGATTTCTAAAATCTCCAGTTGCTAAAATCCACCTTCAAAGCCAATTTGCTCAAGTCCTGTTAGTGAATCCAATCTCAATTTATTGAGATATGGAAGCTTCCCGAGAGAAGGAAGGTGCTTCCATGCTGTGTTTCCGGAAAGAACGATGCGCTCCAGATTTTTTAACAAATCTTTTTCCATCCAATATGGAGACCTTGCACCTCGGTACCGTACAATTTTGAGTTCCTTGAGGCTGTCAGGCGGATGGAGGCAATCGAGCACCTTTTCATACTCCTCTGCTGCATCACTGTCATCTAACCAATCCAAATGTAACACTCGGAGTCTCTTTTTATCATGTAACTGAACCAAACTAACCTCCTTCCCTTGTTGTTGGTTGTGAAGGCCACTAATCCGAAGTTCCTGCAGCTCTCTTAGGTTCTTCAGTTCACTAAGTTTATAAGCACCAGCACTGAAAGATAACCTTTGAAGCGAGGTAAGAGTCTCAATCCCATCCACGTTTCCATAAGGAAGATAATATGGCAGCAGGTGTCTCAAGTAAATAAGGTTATTCAAGATCAAAACTGAAGAAGTTTCAATATGGCTACAAACAAGTACCTGCAGGTGGTAAAGCTTGCAGATTGAACTAGGCAGCCGAGTAAAATGATGATCGACTGACAAATATCTGAGATGCCTCAATCTACCTATCGCATACGGCAATACTTCCATTTCTTTGATAGTGATGCACAACACTCGAACGCTTTCTAGTGATTCAAACACTTGTTGGAAAGCCACAGCAAGCTCATCATTGTATCCATTGAATTTTAAAATCAAAGTGTGCAAGTTCTTCCATTTGTCCATATCTTTGAGAAGACCAAGATCACCGGTTTCAAAGTACAAATGACGTACTGTATTTGGGATCCGGTTGATTGACATATCTCCAACAAATGTAAAGCACTCACCATGAGATACTTTGCTTGACAGATCATGCAAAAGATCATGCATGATGTACACTTCTTCCATTCTTTGAGTTAAGGGATTTGTGTCAAGCATACCAAATTGTTCAAAGAATGATAGTTTAACTAACTCATCAAAGTAGTGGCTTCCAATATCCTCTAGTGTCTGTGTTGGATTCTGAGGAGATTGTTGGATGAAGCCGATCGCCATCCACATTAAAACTAGATCACCTTTGAAAAACAGGTGATCTTGAGGAAAAATGCTGAAAAATGCAAAACAAGGTCTTAGGTGCATTGGTAAATAATAGTAGCTCAACATTAGAACCGGCATCACACCATCTCTCTGTGATCCATGATCTGATATATGACTAGATTGCAGAATATTCATCCAGTGACTGTCATCCAAATTAGAACGCAATAATGCTCCAATCGTTTTGGCAGCCAGTGGCAAGCCTCCAAGCCTTCTAGCTATTTGCTCGCCAAGTGATTGCAGCTTTCCATAATTATGGGGGTTTATTCCAGCAAATGCGTATATGTTGAAAAGTGATAAGAAGACATTACCATCCAAGGGATTTAATTTCATTGACTCATTTGCCATCCCTCCTAAAGCTAGTGTAGCTATTTCGGCAACCTTCTCCGATCTGGTAGTTAAAATAATTTTACTTCCTTTAAGTCCACTCCTCAACGGAGCAAACAACGTCTCCCAACTAGAGAGATCGTCATCATTCCAAACGTCATCCAATATGAGGAGAAATTTCTTAGATGATACCAAGGCCTTAAGAGCTTCCTCTAGTGGGCCAAGTCCTGCAACGTCAGGTCTCTTTTTTGTAGCATATTCTAGGATGTCTCCAATAATCTTTTTAACATCAAAGCGAGTGGAGACACACACCCAAATTTTGATGCTAAAGGAACTCTGTAAGGTATCATCCCTATAGATGAGTTGTGCAAGGGTTGTCTTTCCAACTCCTCCGAGGCCTACAATGGAGAAAAGAGAGATGCCCACATGATCCTCATTAGCAATGGGCATCCTCATTAACCAGTGTAACACTTCCTTCTTCTCCTCATCCCTTCCCAACACATTTCTCTCCCTCAAAACAGGTCCAGTTTCACGATTAGAATTAGTGATAAAAGTTTGATGATGATGATGATGATGTTGTTGTTGAAGTTCGTTAAGCTCTTTTACTAAACTGAGAAAATCTGTAACGCCTACCGCCACTTCACTTAGCCTCTTGACAACCCCCCTTAGCTTCTCGAGGGTAGGATCAGATTTAAAGGTTCTTTTACTAAACTTGGAAACTTTTCGTTTAGAATCAGAAATAAAACCACTCACCTTACTGCCATAAGGTCTTCTTCCTGCAGCATTCATCTCCACTCGTTTCTGTATCTCAATATAATCAAGATCATCGAGTATGTCACTAGCCATGTAGACAGCATCTTTGAGTTGCCATAGCCATTTGTTGAGGTCTCCAGTTATTTCTTGTTGCCCACTCTCCGCTGCATTTACAATAGCTTGGATATGAGGAAGAGCATCATTGAGCCTTTGAAGCTCATCGTTCATTCGTCTTCGCCAAGCAAAACATTGGTCTGCTGCATAGTCAAACCCAACCTCCACTAGCTTCTCAATGATTTTGCTTGCAATTACATCTCCAACTACCACCATATTTGATTTCCCCCCCTCTTTTTTCTTTTTTGTTAATAGTAGATGTAAGTTGGGAAATTTTGCATGTGTTATTGAGATGGTGATTATCGACTTGTTGAGCAATGCAATAAATAGAAAGACATAACGAATAACACAAGATTAAGGGTTAAAGCCAAGCACTCGGTTCTTTTATTAAAGCCAGGCATCAACTTTTTTTATTAAGACCAAGCATCTTTCTTTTTCTTCCAAGGATGGGATGCTAGATCCATTTCTTTTTATTAAAGCCAAGCATCCGTTTCTTTTTATTAAAGCCAAGCATGTGATGTCAGATCTATTTCTTCTTGAATCTCAACCCTCCCTCAAAGAAACACCTTGTTTATGGCATAATACTAATTATGTAGCCCATTTTAACTTGTACTTTAATAATTTGGATCATCGGTTGTCATTCATATCTTTAAGTTGAACAGTGTGTTTTGAAAGCTTTTGAACCATCTTGATGTAATTGCTTGTCTAAAACTAAAGCCAGCATATAGCAGTTTAAACAATAATGCTTGATTAATTCATTGAGTAATATTATAGCTAGAGCCTAAAAGTTGTAACGGCAGCTTATATGTGTAAAACAAGCACAATGCTAATTATTATTTAAAAAAACACAATTTCAATTACATCTCTATAGTTGATGTTGATGTTGATGCACCGGTGTAAATGCTCTAGTCTAGCAGTCCAAATGCCCTGATTGTCTACTACACTTTCAAGCTGGGCTTTTCATTTGCATAACCATCGTGGGAGACAAACTTGAATTTGGGTAAATAAATCTTGGCTTGAGAGTAAATTTTTTCTATATGAGTGAGACAATTTCATCCCATGTGGGATAACTATCTCACTAGTGTTCTAAAAAATTAATAACACCAAAAGGTATTGTCTCAATCTCATTATCCTAACCAATAACATAAAACCCTTTCCACATATTATCAAGTGGCAACAACTACAAAAAAATACATAAAACCCCAGCAAGTGCTCTTCGCATAGGAACCCTTTTCAAATAAAACTAATAACTAAAAAGATTAATTCTAACCAGAACACCAAATAGCAAGTCTTGTTTCCTAGAACACAAACGCAAACTAACAAAAAAAGAAAACCATTTTCACATACATGAGAACTTGAATTTCATCAATACCAACATATTTTGAAGCTAAATACAGTAACAAACACGAATAAGTTTCATAGCAGCATAACATCAAACTGTTCATCCTCAATCCCAAAAAAAGGTTCTAAAATTATAGTTTCAAAGGGCGCAAGTGCTTTAATCCTGCACACTGTTCGTATAATTATCAAGTCCTCAAAGACTAATCAATGGAAGAACAACTGTCTATGATATGTATCACCACTCTACCCTATGTCTGCGAATTAAGTAGAGACTGAGGGGCTGTTTGGTTCATGTTTTTTGGGTAGTAAAAGAGGGGAAAGCTGTCAAAAATGTCAGTTTTTTGGCAGCTTTCCCCCAAAATCAGCTCTTAAAAAGCAGATTTTGGGGGAAAGCTGCCAAAAAGCTGACATTTTTGACAGCTTTCCCCTCTTTTACCACCAAAAAAAACTAATCCAAACAGCCCCTGACCGTTGCTATTTTCTTTACAAGGAAATTCTGTCCTTGCCTCCTTTTACTGATGGTAGCGGTCACTTCACAGTTATTCTTCTCCACAACCCTTTTAGGCTGCTGCTACGAGCATGTCGATACCGCGGATATCATATTCATACACCACAAAGGGCAACTGTATGGTGTGGATGTAAGCGGGGTACACCACGCATGGAACAACCATCACCTTTCATCTGGCCCCAAATCCACTCTAAAATACAATAATTTTGCGGTATGCACAAACTGTTGGTGGAGTCCCTGCACATTCTAGATAAGCTTAAATTCATCCTCGAGAATGATCTCAAGGGCAATGTCCTTTTTTGTTGGCATGAATACCTCCTTTTCTGTTTGTGCAACAAAATTGCCAGATGAAATGAGAGTGTTCAATATGAATAAGGAGAGAACTTAAACTGGCCTCCCCTATATGGATCATTCCTACTTTATTCTTGAAGCAGCATATGACTAGCTTAGTCTTGTAGCAAAAGATTCACTCGTTGACATGTTATATGTATGGTTTTCTTTCTACATATTCCCTTTTAGTCACTAGAATTTTCCTATAAATATTTGGCAAATTTGAATGTACGTAGTCTAATTTCTATATATCCGAAGGCATTTGAGATCAATTTCTTAGTGAACAATTCGATTAGTTTAAAATTGTTACATATGGGCAAAATGGCAGAGGGGATATCCTTTAAAACCCTTCACTTGTTCTTCTTTAGTTGAATCAGTGATCCACTAACCACATTTAATAAAGCTAAAGAAAAGAAAATTTGCTTGCTGACTACTGTGCTTGTGTTTCTCGAGAATTAGTCCACACGAATGAGAGCATAATTGGTTATGCCTAGCATTCCTTTGAATGGTTCAAGCAGTTGTATCACTCAAGAACATGTGGGCTTTCGTGGCTCACAGTTTTCAATCCGTAGAGTTTGAAACGGAATAAGATTGCTATATATGTGACAATACAGATCCTATAAAATAGGATCCCTATTCTATAGGGATTTCTATTCTTATTCAGAAGTCGGACACGGAACAGGCGTACATGTTTTCTATTGTATTCAAACAAGGATATACAGACGGGTTTTCATGTCCTGTTAAGACTCAAAATAGGAAGCAATGATTTGTTGGATAGCAGCAGCTTGTGGGGCCACGTGACCTGAAGGGTCACGAGAGCGGCAGCTCACGCGTGATAGGATTCACGTGAAGAAGTAATTCACGTAAAGAGATAGGTGTGATTGAACGAAGTGGGGGCCACAAGCTTAGAGAAACCGCGTGAAGATCACATCCAAAGCCGCGTGAAGAGGATGCTTGTGGGGGCCACGTTTTCATCACCTCACGTGTTTACAAACGCATTTTCAAGCCCACCCAATTGTTACAGGTATATATAGCTTTGCTAGGTTTTTTCTTGGTTTGCGTGCAAAGGAGGGCGCTGGCAGAGTTAATTTTTGGCTGCAGTGGAAAAAGGCAGAGAGCAAGTTTCGACTGTGCTCGGTGAAGAAAAGAGGCGGTTTTTGAGAGAGTTTTGTGTAGTCTCTCTTGTGCTGATTTTGAGAGAGAAATTGTGAGAGGTTTGAGAGATTGTGTGAGGGTTTAGATTGAGTGATTGTAAACCCTAGTTGTATTCTCTCATCTCTAATAGTAGATCTCCCCCCTCCTTGCCCCGTGGACATAGGCAATTTGCCGAACCACGTAAAATCGTTTGTTTTGTGTTTGTGGCTATTGTAATAGTTTATTAGGATTCCTCGACAAGTCAGTCCTAGAACTGATGAGAGGAAGAGCCGATATCTCACTTTGTTGAGATATTCGCTTCAGATTCTTGTTTCCTTTGTGAGACTAGAATTCTTATTACGATCTTTCTCTTATTGTGCACCAGAAACTCTACCGAAATTTTTGCTGTTCACAACAAGTGGTATCAGAGCTCAGGCTACGCTTGGACTTTTTGGAGGAGTAGATCGATTTGGAAGCTTGTCTAGGGTTTCAATTCGAGTTAAAGGTGGGATCTTTTGATAAAGACTCTATCTTTTCAGTTTTGGATCTATTTTTCGTTCGTTGGTGCGTTGAGAAAGATGTCGAGGAAAGAAGGTGCTTCGGGTGTCGAGGGTAGTGCTTCTGGCGTGAAGACCATTCAGAGTTTGAATATCCATTCTATGAAGATAGATGTGGAGAAGTTTAATAGCACAAACAACTTTGGATTATGGAGATGCAAGGTTTTGGATGCGCTGAACGCGCAGAATTTAGATGATACCTTGGAGTTAGATGGCAAGCCAGATGGTATTGAAGAGAATGTTTGGAAGAAGATGAATCGAACGGCGTGTGGTGTGATTAGGTCTTGTTTGACTCAAGATCTAAAATATGATGTGATGAATGAGACTTCTACGAAGAAGATTTGAGAGATTCTCGAAAGCAAGTATCTGACAAAGAGTGTTGAGAACCGCTTGCATTTGAAGAGGAGACTTTATCGTTTCCAATTGAAGAAGGGAACCTCAATTAGTGATCACATAAACACCTACACAAAGCTTCTTGCGGATTTGGCGAAAGTGGAAGTCATAATTGAAGATGAGGACAAGGCGTTGCTATTGTTGAGTTCCTTACCCGACGAGGAATATGAGACCTTCGTTCTTACTCTGATTAATGGGAAGACATCTCTATCGTATAGTGAGGTGACTGCTGCACTTGTGAATTATCAGCTTTGAAAGAAGGATAAGGAGGTTTCAGTTGACCTGGTAGCAGAAGCGTTGGCCGCAAGAGGAAAGGGTCCAAACCAGAAGAATTGGAAGTCACAGTCTAAAGTAGGACATCCTACAATTAGAAAAGATCAGTGTATTTGGTGCAAGAAGGCTGGTCATTAGAAGAAAGACTACACAAAGCTCGACGAATGGATGAAGAATAAGTAGAAGGGAAAAGAGAAGCAACCATCATCAGAAGAAAACATCGTTATATCGGATGGTAATATTTCTGACTCTTCTATTTATTCGCTTTCTATCAGTCCTACAGATTGCTATTCGGAGGAATCTGAATGGATATTGGATAGTGGTGCGACCTATCATATGTGCCCTAGAAGGGAATGGTTCTCCAGTTTTGAGAAGCTGGATAGTGGTGTAGTGTACATGGCTGATAACCGTGCATGCCAGATCATTGGGATAGGAACAATTCGCATCAAGATGTTTGACGGGACTGTTAGGGAGTTAAATGATGTGAGATATGTTCCTTCTTTGAGAAAGAACTTGATCTCAATTGGAGCTTTGGTTGGAGAGGGTCTGAATGTTCGAATTGAGGACATGGTTCTCAAGATTGTGGAAGACTCTCGGATTGTGATGAAGGGCGTCAGGAGGAATAACCTGTATTACTTAACTGGAGGTATAGTGGCAGGTGGAGAACTATCGACTTCTATTGATTCGACTAGACTATGGTATTTGGGACTTGGCTATTCAAGTATTGATTCCTTGCATAGATTAAAAGAGGGTGCGAAGACCTGTAGTTTGAAGTCCAGTGAACATGTTGATGTGAACAAGAAGACCTAGGTGAAGTTTAGCACCTTTATTCACCGTGCTAAGGGTCATTCTAGAGGAGTTCACGTGGATGTTTGGGGGCCTTCCAAGGGGGCATCAATGGGAGGTAATAGGCGTTTGGTTTTCTTTGTTGGTGGCTATTCTAAGCGTGTTTGTGTTGTAACCAAATCCCCATTGGAGGAAGTCCTAGTAGTCTCTAACAGATTAAAGAAGTGTGAGATTGGCAGAAAGGTGAAGGTACTTCATTCAGGTTTTGGTGGGAGGTACAAGATGGACCTGTTTATGTTTTGGAGATGAGCTCATGGTATTTCGAGACACTTTGTTGGAAAGAAAATCTTGGGGCAACTAGATAGAGTGACAAATTTGGAGAACCGTGCCTTACTGGAGGAGAATCGGTGTTTGTTGTCAAGCAATGGTCTACAAAAGAGTTTCTGGACTGAGGCTTAGACATATTTAGGTCATCCTATTAAAGAGTTGTCAACTTCTGTGATTGGAGGTAAAACTTCATTGGATGTTTGGTCTGATAGTGTCACTTCGGTTGAGGCTTCGATGAAGGAGCTAATTGACTCTCAGCAGGTGGAGAGTTTTGGAAAGATCATAGAGGTATCACAGCGGGTAGAGAGTGATGCTACTTCACATTGGGTGGAGATTACTACATATCATACTGTATCGTTTGGGATTCCAGCTAAGGTGACACAGTTTGGAGATCATTCCTTTTTGGATGCAGATGATGAGTTGGAATTTGATTCGAGTACAGTTGATAGATGCAGTTTGAATATGGCTATTGGTTCACCTCAGGTGGAGGTGTTTAAGGCCATTAGAGGTGCTATCAGCCGCAGAGTTGACAAAATTGGAGAAGAGTTGCGAACTCTTTTATTAGATTGAGGTCGTTCGCGGCCATTTAGGTGAACTACGTGAAGGCTTGATTCCTTGGGTAAGAGGATACGTAGGCAGTCTTTATGATGCAGCCGGGTTGGATTTTGATGGGGATGAGATCGATTTATTGAGTTGATACCGACATTTGGAGAGTGTTTGCACTCTCATTTGGGTTCTCGACTTGTTATGGATTGAGTCCGTTGTCGTGAATCGTTTCACTTCATACTGGACGCAACAAGTGAGATATTTGTTTTGGTTGGTGTCGACTCAGTTTTGGGAAAACTTTATCGAGGTGGAGAATTGTTGGATAGCAGCAGCTTGTGGGCCTACGTGACCGAAAGGGTCACGAGAGCGGCAACTTACGCGTGATAAGATTCACGTGAAGAAGTAATTCACGTAAAGAGATAGGTGTGATTGAACGAAGTGGGGGCCACAAGCTTGGAGAAACCGTGTGAAGATCACATCCAAAGCCACGTGAAAAGGATGCTTGTGGGGGCCACATTTTCATCACCTCATGCGTTTACAAACGCATTTTCAAGCCCACCCGATTGTTATAGGTATATATAGCTTTGCTAGGTTTTTTTCTTGGTTTACGTGCAAAGGTGGGCGCTAGCAGAGTTAATTTTTGGCTGCAGTGGAAAAAGGCAGAGAGCAAGTTTCGGCTGCGGTTGGTGAAGAAAAGAGGTGGCTTTTGAGAGAGTTTTGTGTAGTCTCTTGTGCTGATTTTGAGAGAGAAATTGTGAGAGGTTTGAGAGATTGTGTGAGGATTTAGATTGAGTGATTGTAACCCCTAGTTGTATTCTCTCCTCTCTAATAGTAGATCTCCCCCCTCCTTATCCCGTGGACGTAGGCAATTTGTCGAACCACATAAAATCATTTGTTTTGTGTTTGGGGCTATTGTAATAGTTTATTAGGATCCCTCGATAAGTCAGTCTTAGAACTGATGAGAGAAAGAGCCAATATCTCACTTTGTTGAGATATTCGCTTTAGATTCTTGTTTCCTTTGTGAGACGGGAATTCTTATTACGATCTTTCTCTTATTGTGCACCAGAAACTCTGCCGAAATTTCTGCTACGTACAACATGATTGCTATAAATATCAGCCTATTCCAACAATTAAATCATGGGATTTCTGAGGGAAAACATCATCTATTTCCTGAGTTCTTTTCATGGTATTTCTTTGTATCGAAAGTGTAGGGAAGAACTGTGCAATCCGTGAGTATAACGGATTACTTTCAGATTGAGAGTTGAGAGAAATTTAAACTGTTCTCAAGAGTTTGTACTTCTCAGATTACTCTTTCATAATAAAGAAGCTCGTCATTGTCCCGTGGATGTAGACACATTGCTGAACCACGTATATCTTATCTATTTACTATTACAGATGGCTAGACTCTTACTTTTACTTGCAAGTACCAACTAGATTCGGGCGTGTTTCGGTTAGAAAATACCACTTGGGGTATCAGAGCTCCAAGGGTTGGTGTCTACAAGGTATTTGACGAGATGTCAGAAAGGAAGGGTGAAGTCTACGCAAAGGTCCATTGATTCGATGTTCTTCGGTTCAATGGAAGGAACAACTTTAGTAGTTGGCAGACGACGGTGATGGATATATTGATTAAAAATGATCTGGCAGACACGGTAGAAGAAAAACCGGAAGTTAAACCAACTGTTTAGGATGCAGATAGGTTCAAGGTGATGGATAGGAAGGCGTGCAGTACTATCAGGTTATGTCTGGATACTGGAGCTGCATATAACTACCGTGACGAAAAAACAGTGAAATCAATTCGAGATAAGTTGACGAATACCTACCTCAGGAAGGATCAGATGAGTTTACTATACCTTCAGAAAAAGCTCTTCAGACTGCATTGGTTTAGGGGCGAAGTATTATGACAACATCAAAGCTTTATTGTTGTTTACTTCTTTATTACCTGAGTGGGAAGCATTGGTTGACACGATGGTCACCAATAAGACAGAAATCTTAGTATATGCAGATGTGGTTTCTGTAGTGCTTATGAAGGCTGTCCGCAAGAAGGATATGGCTAATGATGCACAAGTTCATAGTCTTATGGTTAGAAGTCAGAATCAGGGTAATAACAGGGGCAATAACAGGCAAAACAATGGTAGAAAGAACAGAGGCCGCTCACAATCTCGTGGGAGAGATATGTCTAAAGTTGAATGTTATACTTGTCACAA
>BQKN01066215.1:642928-654766 GCA_022839385.1 Asparagus kiusianus
GATAATTTTATTCTTAGTGAAACTAATAAAGCAGTAAGCTTTGACTTCAGATTACAAATCTGATTTCCACTTCTTCATGAAATTACGTCGTGAGCTGCTGAAATTTTAGGCTATTAAATAGAGAGTATCTGAGACTATAAACTAGAACTTGAAAGCCGATAAGAGAATAACTATGTTCAATCTATGATCTACAAAAAATAATTTATCTCAAGCAGGCTAGAAAACTTCAGCAATATAAACTAAGAAACCTGTTAGGCGCAGAGTCACGCCCACCGCTGCGAAAGCGATATCACCTGAGAGAGAGCCCTAGCTTTTGTTGTCACAAAAGCACAAGTCGAACTCTATATTCTTGTTTCTCAAAGGAAACTAGAATAGATAGTGAAATTCTTATTTCTCAAAGGAAACAAGAATCGAAAGTGATATATTTCATCAAAGTGAAATATACACTCTTCCTCTCATCAGCTCTAAGACCGAATATTGAGGGAACCTACAAGTAATAGACAACAACCAGAAAACAATAAATACACGAGATTTACGTGGTTCGGCAAACTTGCCTACGTCCACGGGAGGGGTGATGGGAGATTCCACTATGAGAAGAACACCGACGACTTGTACAAACTACAAGCTCGTCTCAAAAAAAAATCTAATTTTTACCCAAAAGAAATTAACCTTTCTTTTTTAAAATCCCTGTTTTTCTCTCCTCAAGATCTCTCTTTTAGATCTCTTTTATTTGCTGCCTAAACCCTCTTTTCTTCTCCTTTAATAGTCAGCTAAACACTCTCTAGAAAACCCTCTGTCTGCGTTTTTCCACCTGCTATTTTCCTGCAGCCGAGTAAACTTCCCCACATCATGAAACCCTAGAGATCAATATATATTTATAGGATTGATTGTGGGCCTCTCGGGTGGACTAAGTGCTCTCGGGTGGACTCAGTGCTCCTGTGAGCCTTGAGACACTCACGTGGGTGGGTGAGGTCCCCACATCATCCCCATGTGTTCACAATTCTCCACCTCGTACATCATTTGATAAATATCAAATTTTGAACGAACACCAGAAGAACTCCGCGAACTTCACCAGAGAGACCTGAACACCAAATCAGGTCTAACCAGCTACGCCACTTTACCGTGGCTGCCTACGTACCCTCCACTAGGATCAAGCTAACCGTAGTTCTGCTATTGTTCTCCATCATAGTCTCCACCTCACCCCATCACCGCCCCGAAGGGCCATGCCCTCTTGGGCAGTTCAACACGGGCTGATATGAAGCAAGTCCAAGCAATGCTTAAACTTGCTACCTGTGACCACCTTGGTTAACATGTCTGTGGGATTCTCATTCGTGTGCACCTTCATGAGAGAAATATCACCTTCCTCTATGACATCCCGCACAAAATGATACCTGACATCGATATGCTTGGTACGAGCATGATGAACTTGATTCTTCGCCAAGTGAATCGCACTCTGACTGTCGTACCACAAGTTCACGTTTTCCTGCTCAATCCCCAAATCATCTAGAAGACCCCACAACCACAATGCTTCCTTCACTCCCTCCGCCATGGCCATGTACTCGGTCTCTGTAGTAGAAAGTGCCACTGTAGCCTGCAACATCGATCGCCAACTAACTGGAGCTCCATGTATCCTGAATACATAACCAGTAGTAGATCGCCGTCTATCTAGATCACCCGCATAATCAGAGTCAACAAACCCATCAATCTGACATGTATCTCTACCAAAACACAGACCCGTATCCGCGGTACCTTTCAAGTGTCTCAGGACCCATTTCACCGCTTCCCAGTGCGCCTTTCCCGGATTCGCCATGAATCTGCTGACCACACTAACCGCCTGTGAAATATCTGGACGTGTACACACCATGGCATACATCAAACTGCCAACTGCACTAGCATAAGGAACACGCTCCATGTGTGCCTTATCTTCCGCTGTAGTGGGAGATTGTTTACCTGAAAGCCTGAAGTGTGAAGCCAATGGAGTCGTCACCGACTTAGCACTTTGCATCCCGAACCTCACGATCACCCGCTCTATATAGCCCTTCAGACTCAAGAACAATCGTCGATTCGTCTGCTCTCTTCTAATCTCCATACCTAGTATTTTTCTAGCAGCGCCCATGTCCTTCATCTCGAACTCTTTACCAAGTTAAGATTTCAACCTATCTATCTCTACCCCGCTCTTAGAAGCAATAAGCATGTCATCCACATACAAAAGGAGATAGATATAATCACCTCCATGAAGCTTCCGAATGTAAACACAGCAATCGTAATCACTTCGGGAAAATCCATGCTTCAGCATGAAGGAGTCAAATCGCTTGTACCACTGCCGAGGAGATTGCAGTCCATAGAGTGACTTCCTCAAGCGACATACATGATGCTCCTTATCCTCAACCTTGTAACCCTCCGGTTGATGCATGTAGATCTCTTCATCCAAGTCTCCATGCAAGAAGGCCATTTTAACATCGAGTTGTTCCAGCTCAAGATCACCATGAGCAACAATACTCAATAGCACCCGAATAGAAGTGTGTTTCGCCATCGGAGAAAAGATCTCATTGTAATCCACACCCTCTCTTTGTGCAAACCCTTTAGCCACTAGCCTCGCCTTGTACCTTGTACCACCGAGCTCTGAAGGATCTTCCTTTCTCTTATACACACACTTACAACCAATAGCTTTTCTTCCTACGGGCAATGGGACCACCTCCCATGTTTGATTCTTCCGAAGGGATTCCATCTCCTCCTCCATCGCAACCAACCAACTCTCACTATCTTTGTCTCGAATAGCTTCCTTGAAGGAGACCGGCTCATCTTCCTCTACCGAGAGTGCGTATTCAACCAAATTAACCTGTCCATAGTGCTTCAGGGGTTGATCAGCCTCCCAGTTTCTGTACCTGCTTGTATGCTCGCTTTGGCCTAGTGGAAGCCAAGCTATCCTCGAGCTGCTGTTGTTGCAGTGCCTGTGTATTCTCCTGCTGAACCTCCTCTTGCTCAAGCTCATCATCAACCTGATTTTTCACTTGAACTCAACTAGAACCTGGTTGGTCTTTAGGTTCTATCTCAATGACCTGGGACTTTGAAGTCCCAACAGTCCCAACACCATCATCCTTGGACGCCCTAGCAATCATAGATTTTTCATCAAAGGTAACATCCCTGCTGATCACAAACTTCGAATCTTCTATACACCAAAGGCGGTAGCCTTTTACGCCCTTTGCATACCCCAAGAATATCGCCTTCTTGGCCCTCGAGTCAAGCTTTCCCTCGTTGATGTGATAATAGGCGGTACATCCAAAAATTCTGAGCCTCTCATAATCCGCATGTTCCCCTGACCACACCCTATAGGGTGTATCACCATCCAATGTCGAATGTGGAGAACGGTTCACAATGTAACATGCTGTAGCCATCGCTTCTGCCCACCATTCGTTGCCCAATCCAGCATAAGATCTCATACTCATTGTCTTCTCCCGCAATGTTCGGTTTAGTCTCTCAGCGATCCCGTTCTGCTGTGGTGTTGACCTGACTGTCCAGTGTCGAACAATGCCCTCTTGATCATAGAACTTCTTGAAAGCACCATCTGTATACTCTGTACCATTGTCAGATCTCAGTGTCTTCAATTTCTTGTCTGTCCTGTTCTCAACCATTGCTTTCCACTTCTTGAATGTCTCGAATACCTCATTCTTATGCTTAAGAAAATAAATCCAAGCATACCTAGAATAATCGTCTATGAACGAGACAAAATATCTGGAACCACCCTTGGAAGTTGTCTGAGCCGGACCCCAAACATCCGTGTGCACATAATCTAGTATACCTCTACTCTTGTGATTGCTTTTCAAGAATTGGACCATGTGCGCCTTTCCAGACACATAATCCTCATAAAAATCCATGCAAGGTTTCTTCAGATTCTTCAGCAAACCCTCCTTACCAAGCAGAACTAGATCATTCTCTGACATGTGCCCAAGCCGCCTATGCCATAACCGTGTGTGCTCACATGGGTCTCCACCACTTCCTTCAGTTCCAACCGCTGCATCTCCTATCACCGTCGTACCCGAGAGAATATATAGATTACCGTGACGAACACCCTTCATCACTGTTAGGGAACCACAAACAACCTTCTTCACTCCGTTCTCTGTAACAATCTTGTATCCACCGGAGTCCAATGCACCCACTGAGATAAGATTCTTCCGCACGTCGGGAACATGCCGCACGTCGGGAACGTGCCGCACGTCCGTTAGGGTTCTGACCACTCCATCATGCATCTTGATTTTTATATCACCGAGCCCAACCGTTTTACAAGCATGGTTATTCCCCATCAATACGGTTCCACCATCAATGCTTCTATAGATAGTAAACCACTTCCTATTTGGGCACATGTGGTAAGAGCAGCCCGAATCAAGTATCCACTTACCGGAGATATCTTCGCCACCCGTAACAACATAGCATTCTTTCGCGCTCCCTTCCTCCGATGCGTAACTCGCCTCTTCCTTGCCTTCTCTTCTCTCGGTCTTGTTGTTGTTTTTTTTCCCACCTACTCTCTTGTTAGGACAGTGAACCTTAAAATGCCCTAGCTCACCGCATTTGAAACACACCCTTCCCGCAAGAGGTCTCGATTTTGATCTAGACTTTTCCCCTTTGCTTTTCCTCGCTCGTTGCTCCTTCCTCTAGCAAACAATCCCTGCGCTTGTTCTTTGTTACCACCAGTAGTCATGTCACTGGTTGCAATCTTTCGAAGGTCATCTGCTAGAAGCACCGTTCTAGTCTCATCCATCATCAAATTGTCCCACAAGCATCAGTGTTTGCACCGGGTTCTCATAAGACTTCGGTAGAGATAGAAGTAGTAGAAGTGCCTGATCCTCGTCTTCTACAGTCACATCGATGTCCTTCAAATCCGATATTATCCTATCGAACTTGTTGATGTATTCCCGGATTGATGAGCCCTCATCCATCTTGCAAGTATACAATTTGGATTTCAAATAGATCCGGTTCATTAGACTCTTCTTCATGAAGGTGGTTTCTAACTTCGACCACACGCCCGCAGCCGTTTCCTCTCCATCTACCAAGAAAGCTACATCCCTTTCAAGGCAAAGGATAATCAACACCCGTGTTTCCAGATCCAGCTCCTCCCAATCCTCATCAGACATATCCTTGTGCTTCTTCTCTTTTCCTGCCAAAGCTTTGTGTAATTTCTGCAAAATCAACGTGTTCTTCATCTGCATCCTCCACTAGGAAAAATCATTCTTTCCATTGAATTTTTTAATCTCGTATTTTCCCACTTTAACTGATTTACTTGTTGACGTCATTCTCCGCTTGTATTAATGAATCCGCTTCTCTCAGGAAATTACCGAGCACCACCTCAAATCAGAAGCTATACCACTCACAATCTGAATAACAGCTCTGATACCAATTGTTGGGCGTAGAGTCACGTCCACCGCCGCGGAAGCGATATCACCTGAGAGAGAGCCGTGGCTTTTGTTGTCACAAAAGCACAAGTCAAACTCTATATTCTTGTTTCTCAAAGGAAACTAGAATAGATAGTGAAATTCTTATTTCTCAAAGGAAACAAGAATCGAAAGTGATATATTTCATCAAAGTGAAATATACACTCTTCCTCTCATCAGCTCTAAGTCCGAATATTGAGGGAACCTACAAGCAATAGCCAACAACCAGAAAACAATAAATACACGAGATTTACGTGGTTCGGCAAACTTGCCTACGTCCACGGGAGGGGTGAGGGGAGATTCCACTATGAGAAGAACACCGACGACTTGTACAAACCACAAGCTCGTCTCAAAAAAAAAGATCTAATTTTTACCCAAAAGAAATTAACCTCTCTAAAAAACCCTCTTTTCTTCTCCTTTAATAGCCGACTAAACACTCTCTAAAAATCCCTCTCTAAAAAAATCCCTCTGTCTAAACCCTCTTTTCTTCTCCTTTAATAGCCGGCTAAACACTCTCTAAAAAACCCTCTGTCTGCATTTTTCCACCTGCTATTTTCCTGCAGCCGAGTAAACTTCCCCACATCACGAAACCCTAGAGATCAATATATATTTATAGGATTGATTGTGGGCCTCTCGGGTGGACTAAGTGCTCTCGGGTGGACTCAGTGCTCCCGTGAGCCTTGAGACACTCACGTGGGTGGGTGAGGTGCCCACATCATCCCCACATGTGTTCACAAAACCCATAAATTCGGCCATACTTTGTCTCAAGTACATTATCTGTGACAGAAATATCAGTAATATCCTATGAGTCTATGACAACAAGTCAGAGAAAAAAAATCTGTCTGCTTGAATATTTGAAGAAAGCTTAAGATGGATCTTTTGAGTGTCCTTCATGTTGCATCATATATTTCTTAGGATTCAAACTTTATGTCAAAACTTGTTGAGTTTCTAGAAATATTAGATATCATATTCATGCTTAGCAAAGTTAAATGCTTGTCTAAAAAGCTATATGTTGTAGTTTCAACAATTCCATGCGTACCAGAAACAGAAAAGTTTACTTGGTAATTAATTTGATTTATTCCTCGAGTACTTAAGATCCCTTTGACGTATGCTTAAAACTTCTGGAAATGCATGAGTATAACCAACTCAGTAATCTTTTTGGTTTCTTCTCCTACTTACAACTAATGCCGATATATAAGCAGCAAATACCGACAAAATATTTATGTTGGAACGCTACGTTTAGGATACTGAGACAATCTACCCTGTGCAGTCAAAGTGGAACAGGACACTGAAAAGACAATTATTAATGCTTAATTTTTATGGAATTAAAAAAAAAGACAATTATTAATGCTTAATTTTTATGGAATTAAAAAAAAAGATGTACAATCTACAGATAAACGAGTAATAACCTCCACTCGTAGATAACCAAAACGTTGGAACTGGAGAATTTACATTAGCAAACAACAAACCTACTTAATTTTCAGGGGGGAAAAGGCATGATTATGACATGAGCTCAAAGAAGTTAATAATCTGATTTCTTTGTGTAATTTCCACTGATTATTCTCTATCATGAGTAAAAGGGATTATACGTACAAGTCATCCTCAGTTTATGCATCTAACTCATTTAGCAACAACAATCAGAATCTAGTATACAATAAATACCATTGCTTGGTAAAAAAGAAAAAAATTCAAAGACAATGTCCAAATAGTCCCATGTTTTGATCATGATGAGGGTGATACATGATGAACATATGGTTTCTTACTTCGGAATTTTTTTTTCATTGTAGTCTACATAATCTACTGTTTTTAGTTTCTAAACTATTAGCAATTTTGACATATGATTACTGCATGGTATTAATCCCGAATCAGAATTCTGATACATGTTATTTAATATCTGCTTCGTGCATTTTACTTATATCAGTCTAATTTCTAGTGTAAATATGTATCATATTTTTTGATGATGACAGTACTGAAATTAGGAAATTTTTTACACCATGTGAGAGTTTATTGAGTTCTTACTTCGAAACGTTTTATATAGTTTCCTCAAATTAGCAGTGCAGAATTTTAAATTGTTAGCAATTTAAATGTCTGAATCTAAACAGGCTCTGTATAAGAAATGTGTTACCTATAATTTAGCAGCAGATTCGTCCTCGTTAAATAGCTCATTCGAATTCCTCATCTATATGGATATTTGTTCAGGCGCATCCAAGAAATTTTAATTGATGGGGATGATGCATGATGGACAACTGGTTTCTTACGTAAGAACTTTTTCTGTAGTAGTCTGCACAATCAACTGGCTCTAGTTTATAAACTGTCAGCATTTGTAATACATGTCTGCTACACTATATTGGTCCCGTGTCAGAAATCTGATTAATATAGTTTCATATCAGATTCATGAATCTTAAATATCTCAGCAAATTACCAATATAAATATGTTTCCTATCTTCCGATGTTTACACTTTGACACTGTAGGCTCCATAACTCTTCTCATATTTTTTATGTTATTTATATGCACAAATGTAAAAATTTCCATATCTGTCAGAGCAATACAGTAAGAATTACAGTTATGTGTCACATATTAGCTACGAACTTTTAGCCTTGAAGTATTCCTACCTATTTTGGAACAATATTCTCGATAATACAGGGCAGAATAAAAGAGACTAGTAGCTGCTATTGAAAGCAAGAATACTAAAATTAGGAAATTCTTGATACCATGTGAGAATTTATTGGCTCCTTACTTCAGAACATATGAAATAATCACCTCTGAATTTTGAAATATCTGATGTATCAGAAATGTGTTATACAACTTAGTATCAGATTCGTCCTTGACACATAAATCGTTCTAATTCCTACGTTTGATGCTTAATGAACCTAGAATTCGTTAATGCTTATAGCATATGTAAACCCAATATAAGCCCTTAGATAACTTCCATTTACATATGACACTCAAATTCTAGCATGTAAATGCCTAAGTCTATCAATTAACAACTACAGAAAGATTAGTGAAATTTGATCCTCATCTATATGGATATTGGTTTAGGTGAATTGAATCAAATTTTACAAAATTTTTATTTGCCTATGGGAAAAGTTGATTTTTCATTATCACATGTCGTGGACAGCCCTCCATGCATATTTATAGATTATTATCACAAACTCAAACTAGCAAGTAACAAGCAAAGTGCGCAAGATAATTCTTGAAATAGAAAAACTAAAAGGTGTTGGCCTTCTTGTTTTGATGATGTTTAACAAACAATTTACTTCTAATGTTGTTTGTCTAATGTTTGTGTTTTCGTATTTATTCTAGGCAAACAACGAGTTGGAGGATGGATGGAATAGAACTTCACGATCATATCCAATGGAGGTTGGCGGAATAATGGAGTGAAGTCTTGCTATTCAAGTTGAAGATCCAAGTCAAGCTTCTTCCGCAAGTGTACCAAGTCAAGCTGATTGAAGACCTTCATCAAGCTTGGGTAATTTAGTTTAGGTTTTATATTATGTGTGTTAGTACTTTAAGCTCAATCATATACACATATACACGTTTTGGTTTTGTATATATATGTAGTTATATATATATACATATATGTTTTGGTTTAATTTCTTAGATACGAAACAAATATATTTTCATATACATACTCATATCTTTCATATTCTATTGTATTTGTGAAAATACTATATTCATAGTTTATAGACTTCATAACAATAGTTTACATCTTTCTTCAAATCTATAAAATCATTTTGTAAAGTTTCAAAATATGGTTTAAGCAAAATGTCAAAATTCACATGTTTACATTTTTATGTTTTGGACTATTTTGTAAAATAATGATATTTTTTATTTAGGAAGTCCTTTTTGAAAACCAGTCTTTGTAGCATGTTTATTATCATGTCTACAATCATTCTCCAAAGTTTTATATTTTTTAGAATTTATTTGATATTTTTAAACAGGATTTTAAAATCAGAAAATCAACTTTCAAACTATTCTGTTCATGTATCAGTTTGCGGTCAACCGCCACGGTCGACCGCACCTGAGTTTTTACCTGCAGAGTCAAACATAAACTTTCACGGTCGACCACTACGGTCGACCATCAGCTCGAATTTTCCCACGGTCGACCGCCACGGTCGACCGCCAAAGTCTTTAGAAAATTCTCAGCTTCGAAAGTGGCTCGCGATCGACCGCAAGATTTTCACGGTCGACCGCCGTATACTCCAACGGCTATTTTGTACAGAATCTGATTTTGGATTCTGTGGGCTTTTTGGTCATTTTGTTTTGGGTTTTTACTGAAGTTTTGAGTGGGTATAAATACCCCATTACCTTCAGCTCTTCTATAATAAGAGAGTGTTTTTAAAACAAGTTTAAATAGTTTTAAACAAGGGTTTAAGTTTGGTTTAAGAAGCTTTTAAGCATTTAGAACTTTGAGTTTGTAAAATCAATTTCACAAGAGCTTGAGGAGATCATCTATTGGTGTTTAGGCATCCAACTATTCTCCCTCCACCTCTTGATCTATTGAGAAATTTTCTAAACTCTATTTCTAGCTTTACATCTATTTATATGATTATTATTTTATTAAAGCTAGTTTTATATTGAGTTTAGTTGATTTGATTTCACTCATTGTTTACACACACCTACTTGAGCTTATTGTATTTGCATACATTGTATATTTGGGTTGGTGAGAGTTGTAATAATTGAGTGTGAGCTTTCATTGTGTTCTCATCCATATTAGAGAACAATTATTTATTGTATTTGTGCTTATTGTGAGATTCACTTTGTAATACATTTGTACACCGAGAGAAGTGTGTGATAAGAGTCGGGGATCTTTCCAAGAGGAGTGACGTCGGTTGACGAACCTAGGGAGAGGTTGTATCCGAACACAGATTAGATTAGCATAAGACCCTAATCACCCTCCCCCTCTAGGGTCTAACAATAGGGAGTTATTTCAACAATATTAGAAATATGCAGTTGAAAGGAGATACCAATCAGGCTATACTAACAAGGGAATAAAGAAACTAACAGACCAATTTACTTAAGAAAACTTTGCAAACATGGTGTTCCTTCTAGACCTTGGAGGAATGTTGGTTTCGGGTGTAGACCCAAACCTTGGAACAAGCTAAAAATTTTCCAAGTCTGGAAAACAGGCGAACTCAGCATGCAGGCGAACCTACAGTTCAGGCGAACTTTGGAGGTTCAGGCGAACTCTAAGTACAGGCGAGCTCCAAGCGTAGGCGAGCTTTGGAGGTTCAGGCGAACTCCAAGTACAGGCGAGCTCCAAGCGTAGGCGAGCTTTGGAGGTTCAGGCGAACTCCAAGTGTAAGCGAGCTCCAAGTGCAGGCGAGCTCTGAGTTCAGGCGAACTCCAAGTACAGGCGAGCTCCAAGTGTAGGCAAGCTTTGGAGGTTCAGGCGAACTCCATGTGTAGGCGAGCTCCAAGTGCAGGCGAGCTCTGAGTTTAGGCGAACTCCAAGTTTAGGCGTAGCTGAGTTTTAGGCGAAGTTCAATTAGTTCAGACGAACATAAGTCAGGCGAGCTTCAAGTGTTTAGGCGAACCCACTTGTCAGGTGAACTCGCAGAAAAAGAGAGATTCCAGATCTCCTTTTTGACCAAGGGTTTCCCTATAAATAGGGAACCCTAGTCACGATCTCAACTTGAGAATTTTCACCTCCTACTCCTGTAGCGAATTTTTCCTGAGAGAATTCTCCAACGATTTTGACAGAGATTTTGAGCGGCGATTTTTCAGAAGAAAATTTTGCGCCTTTGAGAAAGAAAAAGTGAGTCCTTCTTTTTCTATCTTTGAAGAGAACTTAAGAAGTTTGAGATCTTCTTCTTTGCAAGCTTTGTATTCTTCTTTAATATTCAAAGGAAATTTTTGTGTGGCTCCCGAGGACGTAGGTAAGTTACCGAACCTCGTTAAAATTTTAGTGTTCTCTCTTATTCTTTTCTGCAATTTTTATTTACTGTGATTTTTTTTGCATTCTTTCAATACAAGATCTGGAGGGCAAATTCCGTGAAAAGGTTTATTTGACAGGTTATCGATAGGACGAATTCTTAATAACTGGTATCAGAGCATTGCTCGAATTAGATCTGTGTGAGACACTAGTAGAAAACAGCATTTCACCTACGGACTAATAGCGACGGATATTTCCGTCGCTATAACGACAGTTTTAGCAACGGAAATATCCGTCGCTATTATTCCGTAGGTAAAACTACTTTACCGACGGATAATCACAATTTAGCGACGGATATTTTCCGTCGCTAAAATATTTAGCAACGGAATATTCAGCTACAGATATTTCCGTCGCTAATAACTTCTTTAGCGACGGAAATTTCCATCGCTAAAGATTTCGATAGGGAAATTTTTTGGGCGCGGGCGCCCAAAAAATTTGGGCTGCCCGCGCCTGATAAAATCCTCCCTTCCCCCCCC
>BQKN01066215.1:655166-733706 GCA_022839385.1 Asparagus kiusianus
GCCGCCGGCCGCCGGCGTCGGCCGACGAGAGAGAGGGAGAGAGAGGGAGAGATTGAGGGGGGTAGAGTGATTTTTTTAATTTGTTTAATTGTAATATTTTTATATTTAGTGTTTAATTTTAGTAAAACAAAAATAGTGCAAAACACCCAAACCCTAATAAAAAATGTTAATCTTGATTACATTATGATATAAAAAATTAAATTTAATTAGTGTTATGGTTAGGGTTAGGGTTAGCGTTAGGGTTCGGTGAGGGATAGGGTTAGGGTTAGGGTTAGGGTTCGGTGAGGGTTAGGGTTAGGGTTAGGCGAGGGTTAGGTGAGGGTGGGGCTTAGGGTTAGGGTTAGGGTTAGGTGTTATGGTTAGGGTTAGGCGAGGTTTAAGGTTAGGGTTAGGGTTCGGTGAGGGTTAGGGTTAGGGTTAGGTGGGGGTTAGGGTTAGGGTTAGGGTTAGGGTTCGGGTTCGGGTTAGGGTTACGGTTAGGCGAGGGTAGGGTTAGGTTTAGGGTTAGGGTTAGGTAAGGGTGGGGGTTTGGGTTAGGGTTAGGTGAGGGTGGGGGTGAATGTGAGGGGTTAGGGTTAGGTGAGGGTGGGGGTGATGTTGAGGTTGAGGTTGAGGGTTAGGGTTAGGCAAGGGTTAGGGTTAGGTGAGGGTGAGGGGTGAGGGTGGGGGTGAGAGTGAGTTTGATGATTAAGGTTTTGGTTAGAGTTAGTGGAGGGTGAAGGTGAGGGTGAATGTTAGGGTTATGGTTAGGTGAGGGTGGGGGTGATAGTGAAGTTGAGGTTAGGGGTTAGGGTTAGGTGAGGGTGGGGGTGATGGTGAGGTTGAGGTTGAGGGTTAGGGTTAGGGTTTGGATTAGGGTTTGGATTAGGGTTAGGTAAGGGTTAGGGTTAGGATTAGGGATTGGTGAGGGTGAGGGTGAGGGCGGGGGGTAGGGGTAGGGGTGAGTTTGAGGGTTAAGGTTAGGGTTAGGGTTAGGGTTAGGGGAGGGTGAAGGGGAGGGTGAAGGTGAGGGTGAGGTGAGGGTTAGGGTTAGGTTTAGAGATCGGTGAGGGTGAGGTCGGAGGGTGGGGGGTGGGGTGAGGGTGAGTTTGAGGGTTAAGGTTAGGGTTAGGGTTAGGGGAGGGTGAAGGTGAGGGTGAGGGTGAGGGTTAGGTGATCACGATGAGGAGGAGGGTTAGGGTTAGGGTTAGGTGAGGGTCAGGGTGGCGGTGGGGGTGAGGGTGAGGATAAGTGGTTAGCGTAACTATTATATCGTTAATTACTCAGAAACTACACACACCGTACACTCATATTTTCGAACCGTAGAATACCCCGTCCAATAAATACTATATATAATCTCTTTATTTACTTGTCACATACGCGTACAGGATCGTTGGCGGATACGAGACTATCTTGTTCGGTCCGATAACTTTTTTGTACGCGTATGTGAGAGGGGGCTTATATATAAATATTTATTGGATCTGTCCAGTTTGGACGGGTTAGGTATGTAAACATGGCGTGTATATGTATTTACTTGTGTTCTTGTGTACTTTCTTTTCGTCAGAGTTTCGGCGGCGCTTACTCGTTGTTCTCCGTGTACAAATTGCGGAGGGATATGCATGAGTATATCCTTCCCACTATAGTGTACTCGGAGAATAGCGGGTAGGTGCTGCCAAAATTTTGACGAATTGAAAGTACACTTGAACACACGTAAATACATATACACATCACGTTTACATACCTAATTGGATAGAAGCCTTCCTCTGACAGCCGGTCAAACATACGGTCCTCTGAACACACGTTTACATCCCTAAATTAAAATGATATATGTCGGGATATGCTTACTTCCATTAATTTTTAAATTATAGATGTGGACAGTTCCTGACAAATTGTTCATGAGCATACCACGTGATCGAAGACATCTAGACACCCGGTACAAGGATGGGATAGAAGCTTTCTTAGCCTACTCTGACACAAACCCTCTACGGTCGCTAAGCGGGTCGATTTTCTGTCCTTGTAAGAATTGCAAGAACGGTAAAATGCTCGCTAGGAGTGACGTAAGTTTTCATCTGTCAATCAATGGATTTGATAGCTCTTATGTATTTTGGAGTCATCACGGTGAAGGCGTCCCGGTGATGCAATCAGAGGAAGAATTCACTGAAGTCAGCAATCCGACAGTTGACACGACTGATATGTTAGAAGATATTCTTGCAGCGCCGTCGGTGAGTGATGTCAACACTAATGATATGTTTCAAGATGTAGATCGATTGATGAGACTTGTTGAAGAAAACGAGTCACCGTTATACGAGGGGTGTAAGGAGTTCACAAGGCTTTCTTTTATGCTGAGGTTTATTCATATCCAAACACTCAGTGGGATGGCTGTTACACATTTTGAGATGTTATTAGATTTGCTGAGGAAAGTCATTCCAGGCGGCGATAAAAGCATCCCCGCGACCTATTACGAAGCTCACAAGATTGTTGATACGCTGGGGCTTGATTACAAGAAGATAGACGCCTGTCCTAACGACTGCATCTTGTACATTAAGGGTAATGAAGCTCTGGAGGAATGTCCGACGTATCATGTATCACGTTGGAAAGGATAAGTTGCAAGCACATCCGAAAGTGGTGCATCCAATAAGCAGAACAGAATCCCTGCGAAGGTTCTCCGATATTTTCCAATTATTCCTAGGCTGCAGCGGTTTTATATGTCTGCCGAGCTAGCTGAGAATATGCGATGGCACTCGACCGACCGTAAAGAGGATGGGAAACTAAGACATCCTATGGACGGTGAGGCATGGAAGCACATTGACCGTATATACCCCGACTTTGGTAAAGAGTCTCGGAATATTAGGCTGGGGCTTGCTAGCGACGGATTTAATCCGTTTGGATTAATGAGCTCTGCTTGGTCTACCTGGCCAGTGTTGCTGACACCGTACAATATGCCGCCGTCGATGTGCATGAAGCAACCGTACATGATACTGTCACTTTTGATCCCTGGAAGATATTCTCCTAGAAATGATATCGATGTTTTCCTCCAACCATTAATTGACGACCTGAAGCTTCTCTGGGAAAAAGGTGTCAGCACTTATGATGCTTATGGTAAGGAGTCTTTCTGTATGCGGGCAATGGTCATGTGGACAATTAATGACTTCCCGGCATACGCTAACCTGTCTGGATGGTCGACGAAGGGTCAGATTGCTTGTCCGATTTGCATGTCAGACTATGAGGGAAAGTTCGACGGCAATCCAGAAAGTAGACCGGCACTACCAAGGCTGACCGGAGAAGAAATATTTGAGCTTCTACATCCTTTACCTAGAAAAATATTTGGAAAAAAAAGATTCAACAAAGAAAATCCATTTGGTGTTAGGAGAAAAATATTGAAGCAAAAATGGAAGGGAAAGGGAAAATCAAAAGGAAATAGGCCTCGCAATGTCCAGTCGCATGAGCGTGTCTCAAAAGGCACCGAACTTCCGCATGGATGGTCAAAATTCAGCATATTTTATCAGCTGCCATATTGGAGAAGTTTAAAAATACGTCACAACTTGGATGTCATGCACATTGAGAAGAACATATGCGAGAATCTCTTGAACACTTTGTTGCAGGACGGGAAAAAATCGAAAGATGACTTAAGGGCACGTCGAGACCTAGCAGAATTGAACATTCGTCCGGAACTGCAAGCTATAGATAAGGGGGACGGAAAGTTTGAACTCCCAGCCTCCCGTGTCACACTGTCAAAGGATGAGGTCCACAATATGTGTTTATTTCTAAAGTCCGTGAAGACACCGGATGGTTATGCTTCAAACATTTCAGCAAATGTGCATATTGAGGACAGAAAGATTTTGGGATTCAAGACACATGATCATCATGTTCTATTACATCAACTTCTCCCGGTTGCGTTGCGACATGCTGACAAGGAACTGTTGCTAATACACTGTGTAAAATGAGGGACGTGTTGCTTCAAGCAACTGTGCTCTAAGGTGATTGATGTCAGGGAGTTTGAAGAATTAGAGGGACGTGTTGCTAATACACTGTGTAAAATGAAAATACTATTTCCACCCTCATTCTTCACGGTCATGGTGCATCTCACAATACATTTAGCATACGAATCCCGCATCGCAGGACCAGTTCAATATCGCTGGATGTACCCCATGGAGAGGTATTTATTATTATAATATTCATTTAATATTTGTCAAATTACGGTTCTCAGTTCCATTTTGTCACAAATCATGAAACTATATGCTTGTAGGTATTTGGGTTTCATGAAACAACTGATGCATAATCGTGCACATCCTGATGGGTCGATCGCAGAGAACTACATAAGTAACGAGAGTTTGAATTTTATCTCTCGTTACTTGCGGGGCATAGAGACGAGGCTAAACCGTCCCCAACGAATAATTGACGGTACATTCTACAATGACCGTGGGGAGGACACTAGATTCCCCAGAATAGAGCTAGATCAAGCCCACACATATATCCTGAGCAATGATACTACATTTAACATATACGCGGCGTAAGTATTTAACTGTTTGAATCAGATTATATCACCTCACAATAATTATCTCTATTTAACCGTTATAAATGCTTCTTGTCTAGGCTTCACATCCGACATGTCCAGACTAATCTTAAATGCAGAACAAAAAATAAGAGAGTTATGGACACACACTCTAGACAATTCCCTGCATGGCTGAAGGGTGAAGTAAGATCTTTTTACATTTCTGATTCGTATATCAAATATATGTGCCTGTCAATAGATATGTAAACTATTTGCTTCTTTTTCTTAAAGGTTGACAAATGGATTACGAATGGGATTAAACTGTCTGAAAAAGTTTGTTTATATGCCAGAGGTCCTTCTAATGTGGTTAAGCATTATGGAGGCTACTGTGTCAACGACTTTAGGTTTAACATCGTCGGTCTTGAAGAGAGACGTCAAACGTAAAACAGCGGTGTGTTCTGCTCCTTCTCGCAACTGTCATACGCTAGTACAAAAGATCTAAATCCGATACAAGGGGAAATCTATTGCTACGGTCAGGTAGAAGACATCGTGGAGATTTTCTATAGAATTAATAAGGAAGTCAGTCATGTGATGTTTAAGGTTCGTTGGTGTGAACAGAAAAAGGCGAAGGATGACTACGGTTACACAATCGTTAATCTTAACAAGGAAATATATCAGTCTGAAAAATACATGTTAGCTGCTCACGCCAAACAGTGCTTTTATGTCAAAGATATAATGAAAAATGACGAATGGGTTATCCTTAAGAATCCGCCTAGAGCCTACATTCATGAAGTCGTGTCTGATGAAGATCACGATGAGGAGGTTATCTTGGCCGACGAAATAGCCGAGGAGTTTTCATTGACACAAAATAATAATCTAGATGATGAAATTGCACTAGCGCGCCCTGATGTACCTGCGATTATATGTGAGCCAAGGCGTAAAGGTAAAAAACCTGTCCGCAACGGAGTCGATAAAACTATAAGAACAGTCCTTTCGTTGGCACGCACACGGTCGCAGGCTATCCGCACACGATCGTAGAGTAGAGCCTCAACATCATCTGTTTGACTGGTTATCATGTATCACGATGTGTCATGTATTATATTATTATATTTATATTATCTGGTTGACTGGTTATCATGTGGATGTGTCATGTATTATATTATTACCTTTATATTATCTGTTTGACTGGTTATCATGTATCACAGTGTGTCATGTATTACATTATTACCTTTGTATTATCTGTTTAACTGGACATCATGTACACGCGATTCTATTGCTATGTGCTATTTTATTAATAATTTGGATTATATACTTTTGTTGGATATTCATTATGTTTTTAAAGTATAGATGACAAAAGGATTACGTAAGAAAGCGCTTGAGAGACTATTTGGTAGACATCCTGGAGGCGACGCACATGCCTCTACGTCAGGTATTTTTATTTATTTGTTATATCTATACATTTCTATAAACTATTAACATGAGCCTAATAAATTTTTAACATTTACTACACAGGAGGAGGAGATGCTACACATGACTCGCAGCCACAGGACACATCACGCGGAGATGCTCCACGTGACGTGGAGACACAGGCTGATCCTACACAGCATGCGGAGATACCACCGCCACCGCATGCAGATGTATTGGAGGAGAGGAGATTTGAGCCGTATAGCGCAGCTTTAGAAGCTGCGGCACTACCGCCAGATTCTATTACGGATCAGTGAGTCCACGGTCCGGCCAAGATGAGGGGGAATGGGATTCTTATCATGCGGTGCGCCCTATCGCGCAGCATAGGTACGAACAAGCAAAGCGTAGATGCCTCGAACTGAAAGGTATGAATAAATTTTTATAGTTTATCGGTTATTATTTTAAATTTTTTTCGCAAATATAGATTGATTCATTGTTTCATTCGATTCTTTGTTTCGCAGGTACCGGGCGACCTCCTAGACGCGGCCGCAATGCTACTAAGGAAACGAACCTCATCCCTGATATTAATCGGAAGGCTGTGATCCGATGGGAAAATGGAGTGCCTATCGGGGCCTTTGCCAATGCTTTCAACAATTTTCTTGCCGCTTTAGCCAGGAGACAGGATTTCTTCAACATTTTTTTGACGTGGAAAGCGCAGCGAATTGATGCGCTGGTGGCTTGTTGGAGATATATATGTGTGAGTCATTTATTTCAATTTTCATCATTATTAGTTATTAGTTTATTATTATGTTTAATACACTGATTTGTATCTATTTTTTCTTTATATGATGAAGCGATTTTTCTTTCTTGACGATAATATTTGTGCCTGGACGTACTGCTTCGGGCAAATCAATTTATCGTTCAAGAGATGGCGGTTTGAGGTAAAGAAAAAATATTTTGTCTAAATAACAGAAGATTGGGAGCGATTCTGGCATCTTGACGAGCGTGTGGATGGAGTAGATTTTTTTGCACTTTGTCATTACTGGGACACGGCTAAAATTCAGGTATTATTGAAGTATATATTTTTAATTTATTGTTTGAATTTCTATATTGTTTCGATTTGACATTGTTTTGTAGGCTCAAGCTGAAATAGCAAGGAGGAATCGTAACGCGCCTCGCAGTTACGAGCATCACGGGGGCTCCAGGTCCTTCAACCAACATTATCATCAATTAGAGCTTGAGGTATATAATATATTACCTTTTAAGTTGAGTATAATTTATGTGTTATGGGTTAATGATATATTTGAATAAAATAGGGAAGGGGAGATCTCAGACATTTTGCAGATCGTATTCTGACTTCCTGGAGCCCGAATTACGCCGATGAAGAGAAGAAAGCAAAGAATAAGGATTTGTGTGTAAGTAGCAGTTCATTTATATATTCAATTTCATATCAATGCACCATTAGTAAGTCGACTTGCCCGGGTTGTTTTGATATATCGCAGGAGAAATTACATGCCAATGTACAGGAGCAAATAACTCAGTCTCAGGTCTGTTCTAACACTCCTGGCCAGCTAAGTAGAGAGGAGGAGGACTCCATCATCGAGACAGTCATTGGACCCAGTAGGAAGAACAGATACCGGTGGAGAGGATCCGAGCAGAGGCCGCACGAGTCTAGCAGCACCTACGAGTCTTCAGCACCACAAGGAACACCAGGAAGCAGTTCATATCAAGACTCGATAGAGCAGCGATTAAAAGCGATTGAAGATTGGCAGTCGTAGCAAACAACATATCAGCGGGCTCTAGAGGAAGAATGGAGGCGCCGGGAGCAGACCGTATTAGAGTTCACACAATTCATGTCGACTCTGCCTCAGGAGGCTCAGGAGGCATATAGGAGACGGTTTCTGTCATCACAGGTAATATATATACTTTGTTTTTTTAATTAGATGATATCGTATATACTGATACACACTGATACAAACTGTTACACACAAACCCTAACTCTAACCCTAACACAAACCTCAAAATATATACTTATAATGTTTTTATGTGATGGTGGTGTTGATGGTGTATGCGTGCGTAGTGTTGGTGGTATTGTTTGGTGGGTTGGTTGGTTGGTTGGTTGTGGTGTTATGTTGTGGTGGTCGTTATGTGATTGGTTTGTGGGTCGTTATGTGATTGGTTGTGGTGTTGTGTTGTGGTGGTCGTGGTGAGGGGAGGAATGGGGATTGGGTGTTGATGGTGGTGATGGTAGTGATGGAGGGGGAGGGGGTGTGTAGAGTGTGATTGGTTGGTGGGTGGGGGCTTTGGTCGTGGTTGAGGATGTGGAGAGGACGGATTTTGTTGTGGTGGTGGTTGAGGGGGAGGGGTAGGGCGAGTGGGAGTGTTGTTGGTTGGTGGGTGAGGTTGGAGGATTTGCGGTGGTGTTGTGTTGTGGTGTGATGTGTGGTGATGTGTTCTGCAGTGTAGTGTTGTGTTGTGTTGTGATGGTGTAGTGTTGTGTGTTGTTGTGTTGTGGTGTTGTGTTGTTGTTGTGATGTTGTGGTGTGTTGTAGTATATTTATATTTGCACTCTTATTAACGTTTACACACACTTGTTAACATTTGATTTATATTTACAGGCCGGGACTTCTTCACAAGGTGCAGCCGAGGGTAGTCATAATGCGGCTGGTGTTGAGGATGAGGATGATGATGATCAGGAGGATTGATTGTCCTTAATATAACTTTGCAAACAATTTCTTGTGTTGTATAAACAATATTTATTATATACCCGTTGAGAAACTTTTACTTGTTTTTATTGAATTAAATGTGTGATATATGCGTGAGATGTGATATTTGCGTGAGATTGAATATTATACTGTTGATTGAACAGGTTTTTAAAAATTATTATCGATATTATACAGGGTTTTTTCAATTTTGAAAATATTTTACAAATTCCTGTTATTATAGTTTTAGCGACGGAATTTCCGTCACTAAATTTATATTTAGCGACGGAAATTCCGTCACTAAATTAATATTTAGCGACGGAAAACGTGCACAAAATAATATCTAATGAATTTTAAAAAAACATTAGCGACGGAAAATTAGTCGCTATTTAGTTTTAGCGACGGAAATGTCGTCGTTAAAGTTTTATTAGCGACGACTTTTCCATCGCTAATGTTTTTTTATTTTATTATTTTTTTAAAACAGCGACCATTTTTCCGTCGCTAATAAGCCGTCACTAATAATTAGCAACGGAATTTTTGTCGCTAAAATAGTTTTTAGGGACCCTTGTAATAGCGTCGAACTTTTAGCGACAGAAATTTATTTTTTCCGTCGCTAAAAGTTTTAGCGACGGCATTTTGACTTATAGTGACGGATTTGTCCGTCGCTAAAAGTGGAAAATCAAGCAGTGAGAGCTATAACAGAAGAAGGAAAATCAAAGATTGAAAAGTTTAACGGATCGGACTTCGTCTACTGGAAGTCACAGATGGAGGATTATTTGTACCAGAAGAATCTTTACCGTTTGTTGATGGGTAAAGCAAAAGGAACGAAGAAGGATGAGGACGACGATGAATGGGAAATATTGGATTGAAAGGCTCTAGGGCAGATCCGATTGTCTCTCAGAAAATCAGTCACACATAATATATTAAAGAAGAAGACGACGATGGGGCTTATGAAAGCATTCTTAAAGATGTACGAGCAACCGTCAGCTGCAAACAAGGTGCATCTTGTCAAAATGTTCTTCAACCTCAAGATGGCAGAAGGATGTTCCTTCACGACACATCTCAGCGAATTCAACACGATTGTTGATGAACTCATCTTAGTCGACATTATGTTTGATGATGAAGTGTAGACCCTAGTGATACTATCTCTATTGCCAAATAGTTGGGTAGATTGCATCATCGCAATCAGCAACTCGGCGGGGAAGGAGAAATTGAAGCTGAGCGAGGTTGTAAGTATGATTCTATCCGAGGAGGTTAGAAGAAAATCGTCTTGTGACGTCCCTGTTTTCATACATGGTTGTAGTCCAAGGTGAACCCAGAGATGTTAAACCTGCCATGCACCCACATTGTGCAACAACAAGTTTCACCAATTATAGTAATATCCTCTAGTGGAATCAAAGTAAAGTGTAGGTACAAAATAGGTAAAATAAAGGAAATAAGTACAACAGACATGATATAGAAAGGAGTATCTCATAAATAAATCATGTCTCAGTGAACAATCTAAAATACATCTGACATCCGAAATAAATAAATATGTCTCGATATGAAAAAGCTGAAAATGTAACTAAGGCTCATAGCCTTTACAAATTGTGATACAAAACTCTAATGTCCGAATGGAAATAACTCTACTGTGGAGTCTATACTAGTAACTCATGTGATGACGTCTATGCAATAACTCATTCATCCTACGGGCCTCCGATGCTCTGAGCCACCTGAAAGTTAAAATTAAATAAAATAAAGGACAACAACAAGAGCGTCAGAACGCTATCAAGATTACTTCCATCCGCCCCCGGAGAAGGGCTACTAAATGAAGTGGAGGCTCTATCTATTAAGTATAGCCTACCTAGATCATTTTTCTCGTATATAAAGAAAATACTTATTAATACATACATATAAGCTATCATCTACTCTGAAATAAATGGATGCTGATATTTAGAAATCCACAACACGAGCATAAGTATGTCGAATATCCTGTTAGCTCAAATTGTGTATAGCTAAATACTAAATCCAAAAGTTACTACATGGAACAATAAGAAAAGACAACTCCATCTCAAACCATATTAAAGGTGTCTTGACAGATACCAGATACGTGTCCAGCACATGGACTTCACCTGCTACATATTAGATAAGACAACTCGAATAAATGTCCAACACATGGACTATATATGATGAATGTCCAACACATGGACTGCAATAGATAAATGTCCAACACGAGGACGACATATAATTAAGGTCCAACACATGGACCGTAATAGGTAAATGTCCAACACGAGTACTGCATATGATTAAGGTCCAACACATGGACCGCAATAGGTAAATGTTCAACACGAGAACTGCATATGATTAAGGTCCAACATATGGGCCGTAATAGATAAATGTCCAACACGAGGACTGCATATGATGAGCGTAATACAAATAAATGATGTAAGTAAAATGCATATATATTATTCACACTCGTGCCTTTGTGAGAAATAAATGATGTAAGTAAAATGCATATATACTATTCACACTCGTGCCTCGGTGAGTGAATCCCAAACTCATGTCCATAATCAACTCATGTGTAGAATACACAATTTACATTGTATTAAAAAACCAGATAACCCAGACAATTCGTCGGTCACACAAACGCATGTAAACAACATGCACATGTACAAACAGGTCCAGCGGTCGACCGCCGCGACCACCACGGTCGACCATGAAATGAGCAGAAAGACATTGCACAAAATATCACCCAGCTGTCGATCGCCGCGTCCACCGTGGTCGACCACATAGAAACAGAGAGCTTCCTGCACAAAAACGTTGCCCAGCGGTCGACCGTCGCGTCCACCGCGGTCGACCGTGCAGAAGCATAACAAGTTTTTAGGTTTTGAACTTACAAAAATTAACGCATTAAAAACATGAATTTTTTTCATTTATAAATCATATAACAAGATGAAAACTTTATTTTTACATATCAAAAAAATATCTCATAATTTACTTAAACTTGATTTAACCTAATCAAGTTTAACAACCCAAAAAATCAAATTCTTTACTAGAACCCTAGTTATTGATAAAATTAACATAAATACACTTGTATGAAACTTGAAACTGATTTAACAATTGTTTTTCCACATTTTCAAATCTTGTTTTACCCTAAACCTAGGGTTTTAAGCATCTCTAATCAACATAAAATACCAAATTAGGGTTTAAACATGGTTTAATCATGATTAATAAATTAAAAACAAAATTATGAATAACACTAATGATCATGATCATATTTCTATCATAAACAACAAGGAATTATTATAGATCTATCATGGTTTAAAGAATTATCATCAAAAATCTAAACTTTATCATGTCGGGTTAAACTTTACCATGAAAAACATCACTTTAACCATTAAAAATCTAATCTTTATTTAGAGAAGGGTTTGGATGCAAATAATCTTGCCTTATCATGTGTACAACCCCCTGAAACAATCAGCAAATGATCCATTGATGCCAAACACCGCAAATCTCGTCTTTTCCTCGCTTTTCACCTCATGAAACTCTCTTGAGAACTCAAGTTTAGGGCTAGGGTTTGAGAGAGGAGGAGAGGGGCTACTAAGGTTTGGAATGCAGAAGAAAAGAGGTGTTTTTCATGTATATATATATATATATATATATATATATGGTAGCTAACCCGAATAAATACAGCCTAAAACCCGAAACCCGAAACTGGAAACCCAGTCTGACTAGAAACATACACTTAGATATTTTGGCTGTAACTTTCGCAATTGACCTCGGAATAAGGTGATTAAAGATATGTTGGAAAGCTGCTGAAGAGTCCTACAGCTTTGGTCTTTTATGTGTTTCCATATTCACACTATATCAGTGTGTAAAATACAAAATCTCTCCACTAGTCATTATTTTCTAGATTTATACATCATGCATGTTTTCTGCATTTGCACTCATATATACAAATATACATTGAATTGATCTCAAATCAATTCCTAGCATACTCAAAAATCACAATATGTTATTGATCAATATATAACAAATTTATTATTATTTATCACAAAATATTTAAATTTTCAGGGTTTTACATTCTTCCCCGCTAAAAAGAATTTCGTCCCCGAAATTCCGCATCTTATCTTAGAGATTAATAATATATTATTATTAACCTCTAGATATGAATCATAGGAATATCTATACTTAACCATCTAGAATACAAATACTCTCACTTAACCCCTAACTAAACGAAATTAGTACGTCGGGCGAAAAATCCAAACGAGGAACATGCCATATATATACCATGTATTCTGAATAATTAGGAGCTAAGTGTTAATACCCCCATGCTAGTGTTAAATATAAATATGACTATCCAACTTATCATAAACTATAAGCAAATCATAAAAAAATCAATTTACCTGTTCAAACAGGTGTGGATAGTCGCGATGCATATCCTCTTCGCGCTCCCAAAAAGCCTCCTTAGCTCCTTTCCGGTTCATTTGAAATTTGACTAATGTGATCACCTTATTTATAAGTCTCTTGTTTTCTATAACAAGAATACGAACATGAATCTCAATCGTAGTTAAATCATCATGAAGTTAAATCGCGTGTCTAATACTCGTTATTGTTCCTCGTCAAGTAAATGCTTCTTAAGCATCGAAACATGAAAAACATCGTGTATACTCGACATCGATGCTGGAGTATCTAGTCTATATGAAATTGTTCCAACACGCTTGAAAATCCTAAATTGTCCAACATATCTCGGGGTAAGTTTCCCCCGTCTACTGAATCGCTGAATTCTCTAACATGGAAATATATAACACATGCCCGCAACATGTCCTTCAACATTTGGTTTACTCTCTCCGCCTGCCAATGTGTCTGTGGGTGAAATACACTGCTATAAGATAATTTACTGCCGAATGAAATTTTGGAAACTCTTCCAGAAATGTGAAGTAAAAACTGAGCATCGATCTGAAACAATCGTTTCTGGAACTCTATGCAATCTTACGATCTCTTGGATGAATATCTTCACATAAGTCTCCTCCATGTAAGTCGTCCTTACTGGTATAAAATATGCTGACTTCATCAATCGATCAACTATCACCCAAATTGAATTGTTCCCCTTCTTCTATCTTGGTAATCCTTCAATGAAGTTCATAGAAATAACTGCCCACTTCCACTCTGAAATGGGTAAAGTTAGTACGATTCATGTTGACCTCTGATGTTCTACCTTCACTTGCTGGCAGGTAGAGTTCTTAGCTACATACTTTACAATCTCCCTAAACATGTCGTTCTACAAAACATGTCCTTTCAATTCCTTGCACATTTTTGTTGTGTCTGGATGCACTGTGTATCTGGTGCAATGGGCCTTGGGTTCTTTGGAAATCTATTCTTTTCGAGTTTGAATTCAAGTGTCCTCTAACTAAGCTCTAGCCACTCCATTACTCTAAGATGGCTGCACTAGCATAGCTCCAAAAAAATGCGCTGGCTCCTGCTCGAAACATTCAGTCTAAATTCAAACTGGCTAAGAGTATGAAGATCTTGACACAACGGGCACCTCAAAGCCACAGTCTAGTGTCGACGCTTCCTGCTCTGAACATTCGCTACGATGTTCGCCTTTCTCAGATGGTACTTAATCATGAACTCATAATCCTTGATGAACTTGACCCATTGTCGCTGCCTCTGGTTGAGTTTCTTCTGAGAAAATAGATACTTCAGACTTTGTGGTCTGTGAATAGCTCAAACTGTATTCCATACAGATAGTGCCTATGTTTCTTCAATGCGAAGAATACTGCTGTTACTTCCAAGTCATGCATGGGATAGTTCGGCTCATGAGTCCTTAATTGTCTAGAGGCGTAAGCTATTATTCTCTGTGTCTACATTAAAACATCTCCTAAACCCACTAATGATGCATCCGTATAGACAACGAATATTCTATCACTGCTCGGGATAGTCAAAACTCATATTTGCTGAATTTAGTCTACAACTGATGCTCCCGCAAGGTCTGCAATACCAAACGTAAATATTGTTCGTGCTTTGCCTCCTCTTTCGAATAGATAAGGATATCTTCGATAGATAAAATCACAAATTAGTCCAAATATATACGAAAAATATGGTTATCAAATCCATGAATACCGTAGGTGCATTGGTCAGCCCACATGGCATGACAAGAAACTCGAAGGACCCATATCAAGTTAGAAAGACGGTTTTAGGAATATCCATCTCTCGACCTCGCAAAAAAATAACCAAAATGAAGATCAGTCTTCGAGAAATGCTGCGCTCCCCGTAGCTGGTCGAACAAGTCACCAATCCTTGGTAATGATACCTATTCCGGATAGTGATTTTGGTCAACTCATGGTAATTGATACACAATCGCATACTACCGTCCTTCTTCTTCATGAAGAGGACTGACGCTTCCCACGGAGAATGACTCCGATGAATAAAGCCCTTAGCTACTAACTCATCCAACTGGGTCTGTAGCTCCCTTATCTTAGTAGGTACTATACGATAGGGTGCTCGGGATATTAGGACTGTGCCTGGCTACAACTCGATGAAAAACTCAACCTCTCACACAGGAGGTGACCCAGGTATGTCTTAAAAAGCATCCTGATACTTTGAGATGACTCTAGTCTCGTATAAATCAACATTTTGATCTCGCAGCATCACCTCCTCGATGTACGCCAGAAATGACTCCGCAAACTAGTTTCCCTGAGAGGTTTCTACAACTAACTCAGACCCATCGGACGCTCGCAAATTGACTGTTTTTGCAAAACAGTCAATACTAACGTGGTAGGAAGATAGTCAATCCATACAAAGACTAATATCAAATTCAGACATACGCAATACTATTAGATCTATAAAAAACTCGGACTCATCTAGACTGATGACACATCTCCTACAAATACTCTCTAATAGAGACATCTCCTCTAGAGGAGTAGATACTGATAACAGAACATCTAAAGGATGTGCTAAAAGTTGAAGCCTATCCACGAAGGCATGAAAGATAAAAGAAATGCAAAATTCTTGAATAAGATAATGTTCGTGTTTGAAAGAAAAAATTCGCGAAGAAAGCTCCGCTCGCACCATGATTCACGTAGTACGGCTATATAAACTCTGTCGGTGAGGGAAAATATATGGGATCATCTGTCCCTCAGGAATCTCCTGGATAATGTAAATCTGGGCTACTGGCCCTTCAATCCTTGAAATCATAGGCAGTGCCTTTATCATTTGCTGCTGGCCGTAACCGTGAGTCTGAGATTGTTGACCCTGACCACTGTCATGCTGGCCTCCTGTTGGTGCGCTACGATAATACTTTATTCTTGTCCTATATTGTTACAATTGTAACATATATCTTGAACTTTGTGTTTCTACGGCGTTCTCGAATCATGTTGTACTCCCTTCTTATATTGTCCTTGTGCTGGTGGTAAAAATCTTTACCCCGCTGCTAAGGTCTTCTAGATCCCGCAATAGGCCCCTTTCCCTTGGCATCGTCACCATACTGGTTTTGATTTCTTCATTAACTACAGGCATATCTCTCTGCTTCAATTGAACTAGCTCTAACTGCTTGTCGAAGGAGTAAACAAAATTCTCCCAAATAAGTGATATTCGCTGCTCCTGCAAAAATATGAAGTCGCTACTATCCTTTGCTACCATTCCCCGATGATGTCCTCTATGCTGAGTACATTTAACCTCTGGTTTGGTACTAAATCGACGTTAAGAAATCTTCCCATATTCTTTTTATTTATAGGCTGTACATGAATCTAGTGTGCCCTGAAACTATAATGCTCTTCCTGTCTAACGCCTTTCTTATTTTACAGAGCCAAGTCTCCTGCTCTGCAGCTCTATCAATAACTAGTTGTGGTGATAGTATAATCATTAGTATTTCCTCTTTAATAGACATAACTGGTACAACTAGTGATTAATAGACATAACTGGTACAACTAGTGATGGCACTCCTGAAAGTGGTACTGTTGGTGGAAACAGATACACCTCTTGCTCCTCGAGTGTTACAAAATCTTATTGTAAATGGCGTTATGAAGTCAATCAAATATTGTGGAGCCTAGCGTGGCTCGGGGCTCTGCTTGCCCAGCTCTTCAGGTACGAGTTTACCTCAACCACGTCCTCATCCTGATATTCATAATATCAGTATGAGAAATAAATTTTTTTATAGTAAATGAGATCATAATTATAAATATACATAACGTACCATAATATGTATTTAGGCATTTACTTTTCAATCAAAGTAAAATAGTCATCATAAAAAAAATTTGTAATTTTTTTTGAATATACGTATATAACATCCTCACTCGTTCTAGAAATTTCTAGCGGACTCTATACATGAATCACAAGAAACTCTTTTCTAGCTCCACGACTCGACACATGATGATCCTTAGGATACTGGAACTAGAGCTCTGATACCAACTATGATGCCCCTGTTTTTACACATGGCTGCAGTCCAAGGTGAACCCAGAGATATCAAACCTGCCATGCGCCCACATTGTGCAACAATAAGTTTTACCAATCACAGCAATATTCTCTAGTGGAATCAAAGTAAAGTGTATGTACAAAACAGGTAAAAGAAAGGAAATAACTATAACAGACATGATATAGAAAGGAGTATCTCATAAATAAATCATGTCTCAGTGAACAATCTGGAATACATTCGACATCCAAAATAAATAAATATGTCTCGACATGAAACAACTGAAAATGTAACTAAGGCTCATAGCCTTTTGAAAATGTGATACAAAACTCTAATGTCCGAATGGAAATAACTCTACTGTGGAGTCTCTACTAGTAACTCATGTGACGGCGACTATACAATAACTCCGTCATCCTACGGCCCTCCGATGCTCTGAGCCACCTGAAAGTTAAAATAAAAAAATAAAATAAAAAGGATAACAACAAGAGCTTCAGAGTGCTAGCAAGATTAGCTCCATCCACCCCCGGGGAAGGGCTACTAAATAAAGTGTAGGCTCTATCTATTAAGCATAGCCTACCTAGATCATTTTCCTCGTATATAAGGAAAATACTTGTTAATACATACATATAAGCAATCATCTACTCTTAAATAAATGGATGTTGATATTTTGAAATCCACAACACGAGCATAGGTATGTCGAATATCCTGTTAGCTCAAATTGTGTATAGCTAAATACCAAATCCAAAAGCTACTACATGGAGCAATAAGAAAAGACAACTCCATCTCAAACCATATCAAAGGTGTCCTGACAGATATCAGATACGTGTCCAACACATGGACTTCACCCGCTACATATTAGATAAGACAACTCGAATAAGTGTCCAACACATGGACTATATATGATGAATGTCCAACACATGGACTGTAATAGATAAATGTCCAACACGAGGACGATATATAATTAAGGTCCAACACATGGGCCATAATAGGTTAATGTCCAACACGAGGACTGCATATGATTAAGGTCTAACACATAGGCCGTAATAGGTAAATTTCCAACACGAGGACTGCATATGATTAAGATCCAACACATGGGCCACAATAGATAATTATTTAACACGAGGACTGGATATGATGAGCGTAATTGTGACGCCCCTGGTTTCAACAAGGCTAAAGTCCAAGGTGAAACCAAGAATGTTAAACCTGCCATGCACTACACCAATACATGTTTCATCATTACAATTACTATCTATCTAGTAGAATCAACAACAGGTTTAGGTACAAAACATGCTAGAGAAAATATACAGAAGAAATACTAAACGACAGATATTCTAAAGAAATCATCACAACTGAAATAAATAGACAAATCTCTGAGAGAAATAACATCTGACTGAATACAAGTGTCTCAACATAGGAAATCAAATAAAATGACATTTAGGCACATCGCCTTTACAAAACTAGAATGATAACTCAAATGTTCATAAACACATCTACTATGGAGTTTTGACATAAACTACTAACAATATAGATAAATAATTGCTAGAGCAATTCCATCAACCTACGGCTCTCCGTGCACCTAGCTCGTTACCTGAAAGGGGGGGAACAACAAGCGCCAAGCGCTAGTGAGTAAGATCTCAACCAACCCTAGGAGAAGGGCTGGAAGAAAGAAAAATAGTTGTTAATACATATAGATAGTCAATCATCTACTCCAAAATAAAATGGTGGTTTGATATTTAGAAATTTACAACACGAGTATAGGTACGTCTCCCGTTAGCTCATATTGTAAATACCTAAATACCAAATCCCAAAAAAAACTACAACGTGGAGTAATAAAGAAATATAGCTCCATCTCCAACCATAGTATCAATGACCTGTTAGATGTCAAATATGTGCCCAACTCGTGGATTGAAATAGGTAAATGTCCAATACATGAACTTCAAAAGCTTAAAGTCCAACACGAGGACTGTAATGGATTATAGTCCAACACAAGGACTTTAATGGATTATAGTCTAACACGAGGACTTCAATGGATTATAGTCCAACACGAGGACTTCAACATGAAAGTAATATAAAAAAATCAGCATATTTACTACTCACTCTCGTGCCTCGGTGAGTGAATCTAAAATCATGTCCGTAGTCAACTCATATACACAAATCCCAGTATATTATAATCCCATATAACCTAGGTGTCTCGCCAGCCATACAAACTTATGCAACAAAATGAACATGCAGAAAATTCCCCAGCGATCGACCGCGAAGAGACAGAAACCTTTTCTACAGGTTTTTGCTCCTCGAGGTTGATTCTAAAGCCATTATGAGACGATTCTATATACTACAAATCCTATATACATGATTTAGCATTTCTAGCATATGTAAAAAAATACAATCTAATCACTATAGACAAAAAGAAACCTTTTTAAACAAATGTGTGCATGTCGACACGTTTGAAAACAATTATCCTTCTTTCAAAACTCCTGTTAGGAAAATTTTCAGATCGAGATCTACATTAAGAAATTTGTGACTGATTTTTATTAACAAAAAACTTGTTCTTTTTGTAACATACAATATAAAGATCTATCTTTATACATAAAATAGCATTTTAGGCTCATAAAACATAGGAAAATATTTATTAAAAACGTTTAAAACATAGGTGTAGGATTGGGCGAGATGAAACTCACCTGAGGGGTGTTAATGAACTCCTAAAAATGAGTGAGAATGATCCTCCTTCACTAAACAACAATGGATCTCGCGTCAGCTCCTCCAAAATCCTCCAAAAATCGCCAAAGAAAAGGGGTTTAGGGTTTGAGAGAGAGAGAGGAGGGTGCTGAGGCTATTAGGGTTTAAAAGAGGGTTCTGAGAATTTCAAAACAGATATATATACTTAGGTATACTCCCGGGTTCGGTATAAATAAAACCAACCCAAAATAGAGACAATCCTGGCGTCTGCATGCCCAGCAGTCGACCGTATAGAAACCTGCACACAGGCTGAGGTTCAGTATATTGGTCATAACTTTCTCGTCCGACCTCCGAATAAGGTGATTTAAAATTTGTTGGAAATCTATTGAAGAGACCTACAACTTTGATCTTTTGCACTTTCTCAAAATCTAACTATATCAGTGTGTAAAATATAAAAACTCATAACTGGTCATAAATCTCAGATTTCTCTTTTGGTCTTTGTGCATGTCTTGCACATATGTAGTCATATATTCACAAATATATATTGAATTGGTCTCAAATAAATTCTTATCATATTCAAAAAGATTAAAATATATTATTTTTTACCATATAACATATTTATCATTATTTATCATAAAATATTCAAATTTTTGAGGTTTTACATTCTTCCCCCCTTAAAAACATTTTGTCCCCGAAATTCCGTAATATATCTTAGAAATTAATAATATGTGAAAATCATTAAGAGGGGATAATCCAGACAAGGAAACCCTCCCGTACACATCTCATACCATTAATCTCTAGATATAAATCACTAGCAATATCTATGCTTAACAATCTAAAATGCGGATACTCCCACTTAACCCCTAACTAAATGGAACTAGTTCGTCGGGCGAAAAAATTCAAACAAGGAACCTCCCATATATATACCATGTATTTCAAATGATTAAGGATTAAGTGATAATACCCCCATTCTAGTGTTAAAGATAACTATGACTATCCCAAAATCATCATAAACCATAAGAAAAACATAATCCAAACAATTTACATGTTCAAACAGGTGTGGGTAGTCGTGACGCATATCCTCTTCGTGTTCCCAAGAAATCTCCTCAGATCTTTTTCGGTTCCATTGGACCTTCACCAAAAGAATCACCTTGTTTCTAAGTCTTTTTTCTTCTCTAGTAAGTATACAAACTGGGATCTTAATAGTAGACAAATCGTCCTGAAGCTCAATCTCCAGAGTATCCAATACTCGCTGTCTCTCCTCATCATGCAAGTGCTTCTTGATCGAAATATGAAATATATCGTGTACACTAGACATCAATGCTGGAAGATCTATTCTATATGAAACAGCCCTAATACGCTCAACAATCTGAAAAGGGCCAATACATCTCGGGGCAAGCTTTCCTCGTCTGCCAAATCGCTAGACACCTTTCATCGACGATACCTTCAGCATGACACAATCTCCCACCTGAAACTCTAAAGGTCGCCGTCTATGATCCGCATAGATCTTCTACCGACTCTGAGCGTCTAGAATACGCTCCCTGATTAATGCTACCTTCTCGGTAGTCTGCCTCACTAGCTATGGTCCAAGCAACAAGCTATCCTCCGGTTCTGTCCAACATATTAGGGATCTACAAGGTCTCTCGTACAATGCCTCATACTGGGCCATGCTAATCATCACTTGATAACTATTGTTATACGAAAACTCTATCAATGGAATATGATCCTCCCAGCTACCTTGAAAATCAATTATACAAGTCTGTAGCATGTCCTCCAATACCTGGTTCACTCTCTCTGTCTGACCGTCTGTCTGAGGGTGGAATACACTACTGTGCAATAACTTGCTCTCGAATGAATCCTGGAAACTCCTCCAAAAGTGCGAGGTGAAAACTGAGTCTCGATCTAATACAATCGTATATAGAACTTTGTGAAGTCGAACTATCTCCCGGATAAATATCCTCGCATATGTCTCGGTTGTATAAGTAGTCCTCACTGGAATAAAATGTGCCAACTTCGTCAATCGATTCACTATCACCCAAACTGAATCGTTCCCCTTCTTTGACTTCGGCAACCCTATAATGAAGTCCATATAAATGTCCGCCCACTTTCATTCTAGGATGGGTAAAGACTGAAGTGTCCCTGCTGGTCTATGGTGTTCCGCCTTTACTTGCTAACAGGTGAAGCACTTAGCCACATATTCTGCAATCTCCCTACGCATACCACTCTATCAAAAGTACCTCCTCAAGTTTTTGTACATCTTAGTGGTTCCTAGATGCACTGAATATCGGGTACGATGTGCTTCATCAAACAACTCCATCTTCAGCTGTACACTAGCTGGCATAACCAATCGACCCTTCATTCGAAGGCCTCCATCTGCCCCAATGGTCTAATCGTCCTTTGGCTCTTTGGAAATCTCCTCCTTCCGAATTTGAATCCTAGAGTCCTCTAACTAAGTTCTGACTACTCCGTTCCTCTAAGATGGCTGTACTGATATAGCTCCTAAGCATGTGTTGGTCTTGCCAATCTCTGGCCTAAAATCGAACTAGCTAAGAGTGAGAAGATCTCGATACAACGAGCACCACAAGGCCGCAACCTGATGTCGATGCTTCCTACTCAAAGCATCTGCTATAACGTTCGCTTCCCCGGGTGATACTGAATTCCGAACTCGTAGTCCTTGATGAACTCAATCCATCGTCGCTGTCTCTGATTGAGTTCCTTCTAGGAGAATAGGTATATCAGACTCTGGTGATCTATGAATAGCTCGAACTAAACTCCGTACAAATAGTGTATGCACGCCTTCAGTGCGAATACTACCGTTCCTAACTCCAAATTAGGAGTGGGGTAGTTCTGCTCATGTATCCTTACCTGTCGTGAGATGTATGCTACTACCCTCTGAATCTGTATCAGAACACCTCCCAAACCTGCTAAAGACAAATCCTGTATACGACAAATGTCCTGTCACTGCTCGGAATAGTAAGGACTGGCGTCAAAGTCAACTTAGCCTTTAAGGTATCAAAGGCCTTCTGGCACTCCGTACTCCAAGTAAACTATACACCATTCTTCATAAGGCATGTAAGTGGCATCACAATCTTCAAGAAGTCCTGAATGAACTTCCTGTAATAGCCAGCTAACCCTAAAAAATATGAATCTCGATTACCGTCTTTGGCGGTTCCCAATCAAGCACAGCTGAAAGCTTAGCTAGGTCCATTGGTATGCCCTCTCTGCTGATAATATGGCTAAGAAACCTGATCTCAGAAATCCAAAACTCACACTTGCTAAACTTAGCATATAGCTGATGTTCCCTCAAAGTCTGCAAAGCTAAATGTAGATGCTGCTCGTGCTCTGATTCTAATCTCGGATAGATGAGAATATCATCGATAAATACAATCACGAATTGGTCCAAATATGGACGAAAGACCCGATTCATCAAATCCATGAATACCGCGGGTGCATTGTTCAACCCAAATGGTATGACCAAAAACTCAAAGGACCCATATCGAGTCAGAAAGACGGTCTTGGGAATATCCATCTCCTGAACCCGTAGCTGATAATAACTAGAACGAAGATCAATCTTCTAAAAGTACTACACTCCCTATAGCTGATCGAATAAGTCATCAATCCGAGGCAAAGGATATCTATTCTGGATAGTGACTTTGTTCAACTCATGGTAGTCGATACATAATTGCATACTACCATCCTTCTTCTTCACGAAGACGACCGGCGTTCCCCATGGTGAATGACTCCGATGAATAAAGCCCTGAGTTAACAACTCACCCAACTGGGTCCGTAGCTCCCTCATCTCAGCAGGTACCATGCGATAGAGTGATCGAGATATCGGAGCTGTGCCCGGCTGTAACTCAATACAAAACTTAACCTCTCTCACAGGAGGCAATCTAGGTATGTCCTGAAAGACATCCTGATAATCTGAGACAACTCTAGTCTCACATATATCAATACTCTGATCCTAAAGCATCACCTCCTCGATGTACGCTAGTAATGACTCCGCAAACTGGTTCCCCTGAGAGGTTGCCACAACTAACTCGGACCTATCGGACGCTCGCAAATTGACTATTTTTGTAATACAGTCGATACTAATGGGGTAGGAAGATAGCCAATCCATACCAAGAATAACATCAAACTCTGACATGTGCAACACTATCAGATTGACAACGAACTCAGACTCGTCTAAACTGATAATACACCTCCTACAAATGCTCTCCAAGAGCGGCATCTCACCTAGAGGGGTGGAAACTAACAAAGGAATGTCTAGAGGCTAAGCTACGAGCTGAAGTCTAATCATAAATGTATAAGATATGAAAGAATGTGAAGCCCCTGAATTGAAATGAATACGGGCTGGAAAGGAGTTCATTAGGAACGTACCCTCCACTACGGCCCTGCTCGCACCATGATCACGAGGGACTACCGCATAGACTCTGCCGGTGGCTGGAGGCTGCTCTGCTATTAATGTGGAGCATATGGGACTACCTATCCCTGAGGGACCTCCAGAACTACGCGAACTATCCCTCAATCATCAGAACTACTGGCGGTGCCTCGAGTCTCATCTGCTGGCCCTGACCTCGGCTCTAAAATCGGTTCTCCTGCTGATTCTACCCTTTCCCTTGCTGGGCTCCTGCTGGTGCACTGTGACAGTATGATGCTCTATGGCTAATCTTGTGACACTTAAAACATGTGCCCTAAAACTTACGCTGCTGAGGCACTCTCTGGTCATGCTGGGGTCCTCTCCTATGAGGACCTTGCTGCTGCTTCTGGGGTCTTGAAAAAGGCCTCTTGTTCTTGCCCTTATCCTTAGTATTTCCTTCCTTGTCTTTCTGAAACATAGCTGACTCGTTCTCCTATGAAGTGGCAGCATGAGCTACCTCTTGAACTGAGTAGAACCTCTTAGAAATGAGGTATCGATGAAGGCTGGGGCGAAGTCCTGCTAGAAACATCAGTGACTGGTGTTCTCTAGTCTGCCACATGCTGGTAAAGTGAACTAGGCTCATAAATCTGCTCTCGAAATCAGCTACTGACATGTCTCCTTGCATCAATCAGGACAACTCAAGCTCTTTCCCGGCCCGTGCCGCGGAAGAGATATACTGCTCATCAAAAAAATAGACAAAGTCCTCCCAGGTGAGGGTCATCCTCTGTTCTGGGCTAAACTGTAGCCGGTACCATCTCCCTACATCCCCTTTGAGACTGTAGGATGCTAGCCTCTACATCTGAACCAAAGTCACATTATGTATCTCAAGGGTGTTACCCACTGTTGGCCTTCTTGTTTTGATGATGATTTACAAACAATTTACTTCTAATGTTGTTTGTCTAGTGCTTGTGTTTATCTATTTATTGTAGACAAACAATAATGTTGGAGGATGGATGGAATTGTGCCTACACAATCATATCCAGTGGAGGTTGGAGGAATTGTGGAGTGAAGCCTTACAATTCAAGTTGAAGATCCAAGTTCAAGCTTCATCCGCGAGTTTACCAAGTCAAGCTTATTGAAGATCAAGATCACGCTTGGGTAATATTAGTTTATGTTTATATTATGTGTGTTGGTACTTTAAGCTCAATCATATATTCACACGCATTATATTGGTTTCCTTGTATATATATAGTTATATATATATATACAACACAAGTTTTGGTTTTCATATATATATATATATATATATACATATATATACACACACACACACACACACACACACACACACACACATTTTAGTTTTTGGTTTCTATGTATATGTAGTCATACATATACATATATGTTTCTATGTATATATATATATATATATATATATATATATACATACATAGTTCTGAGTTTTCATGTTTATAAATATGAGATTACATATTTCATGTTTATTATTGTGTTTTGGTTTAATTTCATAGATATAAAGCAAATATATATACATATACATACTCATATGTTTCATATTCTATTGTATTTGTGAAAATATTGTATTCATTATTTATAGACTTCATAACAATAGTTCATATCTTTCCTTAAGTCTATAAAATTAGTTTATAGAATTTCAAAACATGGTTTCTGTCTAATGTCAAAAACAAGTGTTTTTTCATTTACATGTTTTGGACTATTTTGTAAAATGAGAAGATTTCTCATTTGGGAGATGCTTTTTGAAAACCAATTGTAGCATATGTATTATCATGTCTACAAACATTTCCCAAAGTTTTATATTTTTCTGAATTTGTTTGATATTTTTAAACAGGGTTTTAAAATTAAAAAACTGTTTTCAAACCTAGATATCTGAAAATATCAGTTCACGGTCTATCGATCATGGCGTTGCAGTCGACCGTACTTCATCCAGAGACTGTATCTATTTTTTATTAGATAGCAGTCAACCGCCCTTGGCGCTATGGTCGATCGTCATTTTTCCAGAAAGTTTTAGAATTTTTTAGAAATTCTCGCGGTCGACTGGAGGTGGCTCGGCGGTCGACTGCAACTTTTTCAGCCTGTTTTCCAACGGTTAGTTTTGGCTCTTGGTCGACCGCCAGTGGCTCTGCGGTCAACCGCCGATCAATAACGGCTATATTTTTGCACTTTCCAGATCTTGTGGGATTTGGTTTTTTGGTCATTTTGCTTGGGTTTTGGCTGAAGTTTTGGGTTGTTAAATACCCCTTGCTCTAATCTTTCATGACTGACTAAGAAAATATTTTAAACAAGTTTAAAGAGTTTTAAACAAGGGTTTAAGATTTGTTTAAGTGTGTTTAAAAAGCTTTTAAGCATTTATGTGTTTGAGTTTGTGAAATCAATTCCACAAGAGCTTGAGGAGATCATCTATTGGAGTTTGAGCATTCAACTATTCTCCCTCTATCTCTTGATCCATTGAGAAGTTTTCTAAACTCTATTTCTAGCTCTTTTATATAATTGATTATCATTGTTATTAAGCTAGAATCATATTGAGTTTAGTTTTGATTTATTGAATCTCTTTGTTCACACACAACCATTGAGCTTATTATATTTACATTTATTGTATAATTTGGGTTGTGGGTTTGTGACATAGACTGTGAGCTTAATTGAGTTCTCGTCCATTGTAGAGAGCAACCATTGTTGTATTTATGCTTAATTTGTGAGATCACCTCGTGTAACACTAGTACACCGAGAGGAGTGTGTGGTGAGAGACGGGGTCATCCCAAGAGGAGTAGGGTAGATGGTAATACTTAGAGAGAGGTTGTAATTCCTAACACTTGAGGGAGACACGGACTAGAGACCAACACTTGAGATGGTAGTTAGTGTGTATACATTGTGAGTGTTGTAAAGTTTTCGGTTAGCTAGAAAACCGAGTGTGAGGTGTAAACATTATTCGGATTAGCGTAGAAAACGCGATTGTGATAGTGGAGATCTCCTCGAGGTGAGGAGCGGAGACGTAGGTCGTGGGGACCAAACTCCATGATTATATCGTTTGTTTGTGTTTACATTGGCGCACTTATCTTTGTGTTCATATCTTATATCGCATTTGTCTATTGCTTGTTGATATTGTCCACTATCTAGTTTAGTTGGTTTACCCTTGTGATATTTATATATCCTTGCATATATCTCATAGTATATCTCATTGCTAGGATATACCACTTTGTTCATATTGTTTGTATATCTATCTTGCAAGAATAATTTATTAATTAATTTTAATTAGCATAAAATAGGATTAGATTAGCATAAGACCCTAATCACCCCCCCTCCCTCTAAGGTCTAACACCCACATCTTCCTTCCACTTTTGTGCCGCAAGAGAATCTGATAATCCCTGAAACTCCGGTGCCCTCATCTTCTGGTATCTTTCTATTAAGCAGAGCCAAGCCTCATGCTCTGTGGTTCTATCAGCAACTACCTGTGGGGTGGGTACGGGTGTGTATTCTGAGAAATTTTCTGCAACAGGAGTAGCTGGTATCACCGGTGGTGGAACTACTGGTGGTGGTGATATGATGTGATTCGTCACAAGCTCCTCAAGTGCTGCCATCCTAGCGGCTATGGGAGCTATCAGGTCTATCAAATATTAGGGAGCCTGCTACAGCTCAGGTGGAGCCTGCTACGGCTCTAGTGAAGCTTGCTGTGGCTCTGCCTGACCAGTTCTCCGGGTACGAGGTCTACCACATCCGGCCATCTAAGCATATAGAAGAAAGTTTATAAGTCCTCAAACGAAGCGTATATGGAATTCGTAAAGATAAGAAATTTGTATCATATATCATTCACGCAAATACTTTTATATCAATTAATACTAGTCTCACAAAAAAATATTCGCAATTTTTGAATACGCGTATATAACGTCCTCACTTATTCTAGAAATTTCTAGTGGACTCTATACATGAATCTTAAGAAACTCTACTCTAACTCCACGACTCGACACAGGATGATCCTAAGGATACTAGAACTAGAGCTCTGATACCAACTGTGATGCCCCTGGTTTCAATAAGGTTGTAGTCTAAGGTGAAACCAAGAATGTCAAACCTGCCATGCACTACACCGTACAATAGCATGTTTTACCATCATAATTACTATCTATCTAGTAGAATTAACAACAGGTGTAGGTATAAAACAGGCTAGAAAAAATATACATAAGAAATACTAAACGAAAGATATTCTAAAGAAATCATCACCACTGAAATAAATAGACTCTGAGAGAAATAACATCTGACTGAATACAAGTGTCTCGACATAGGAAATCAAATGAAATGATATTTAGGCACATTGCCTTTACAAAACTAGAATGATAACTCAAATGTTCATAAACACATCTACTGTGGAGTTCTGACATAAACTACTAACAATATAGATAAATAACTACTAGAGCAATTCCATCAACCTACGGCTCTCCGTGCACCTGGCTCGTTAACTGAAAGGGGGAACAATGAGCGTCAAGTGCTAACGAGTAACATCTCAACCAACCCCAAGGGGAAGGGCTGGAAGAAAGAAAAATAGCTGTTAATACATAGATAGTCAATCATCTACTCCGAAATGAAATGGTGGTTTGATATTTAGAAATTTACAACAAGAGCATAGGTACGTCTCCCGTTAGCTCAAATTATAAATAGCTAAATACCAAATCCCAAAAAAACTACAACGTGGAACAATAAAAAAATATAGCTTCATCTCCAACCATAATGTCAATGACCTGTCAAATGTCAAATACATGCCCAACTCGTGGACTGAAATAGGTAAATTTTCAATACTTGAACTGCAAAAGCTTAAAGTCTAACACGAGGACTGTAATGGATTATAGTCCAACACAAGGACTACAATGAATTATAGTCCAACACGAGGACTTCAATGGATTAAAGTCAAACACGAGGACTTCAATGGATTATAGTCCAACACAAGGACTTCAACATGAAAGTAATATAAAAAAAACCAGCATATTTACTACTCACTCTCGTGCCTCGGTGAGTGAATCTAAAACTCATGTTCGTAGTCAACTCATATACACAAATCCCATTGTATTATAATCCCATATAGCCTAGGTGTCTTGCCAGCCACTCAAACCTATGCAACAATATGAAAATTCACCAGCGGTCGACTGCGAAGAGACAAAAACCTTTTCTATAGGTTTATGCTCCTCGAGGTTGATTCAAAAGACATTATGCGACGATTCTATATACTACAAATCCTATATACGTGATTTATCATCTCTAAAATATGTAAAAAAATACAATCTAATCACTATAGACAAAAAGAAACCTTTTTAAACACATGTATGCATGTCGACACGTTTGAAAACAATTATCTTTCTTTCAAAACTCCTATTAGGAAAATTTTCAGATCTAGATCTGCATTAAGAAATTTGTGACTGATATTTATTAACTAAAAACTTGTTCTTTTTGTAACATACAATATAAATATCTATCTTTATACATAAAATAGCATTTTAGGCTCATAAAACACAGGAAAAACTTTATTAAAAACGTTTAAAACATAGGTGTAGGATTGAGCGAGATGAAACTCACCTGAGGGGTGTTGTTGAACTCCCAAAAAGGAGTGAGAATGATCCTCCTTCGCTGAACAACGATGGATCTCGCGTCAGCTCCTCCAAAATCCTCCAAGAATCGCCAAAAAAAGGGGGTTTAGGGTTTGAGAGAGAGAGAGAGGAGGGGACTAAGGCTATAAGGATTTAAAAGAGGGTTCTGAGAGCTTCAAAATGAATATATATATTTAGATATACTCCCAGGTTCTGTATAAACAAAACCAACCCGAAACAGAGACAATCCTGGCGTCTGCACGCCCAGCAGTCGACCGTATAGAAACATGCACACAGGCTAGGGTTCAGTATATTTGCCATAACTTTCTTGTCCGACCTCCAAATGAGGTGATTTAAGATTTTTTGGAAATATATTAAAGAGGCCTACAACTTTGATCTTTTATACTTTCTCAGATTCTAAATGCATCAGTACATAAAATACAGAAACTTATAACTGGTCATAAATCTCAGATTTCTCTTTTGGCCTTTGTGCATGTCTTGCACATATGCACTCATATATTCACAAATATATATTGAATTGATCTCAAATCAATTCTTATCATATTCAAACATCAAAATATATTATTTTTCACTATATAACATATTTGTCATTATTTATCATAAAATATTCAAATTTTTGGGGTTTTACACAACGATCCTTGGATCAAGCTCCTTAACATTTTGTGGGATATGCACTTTGAACATCACGAGCCGCCCAGTGAAGATAATGTAATCTAGGTCAACATGGGAGATGAATCCGATCCTAAATCAATCTTCATAAGTGAAAGCTTATCACCATCTGAGAAAGAAGATCTTATATCTCTCATCCGAGAATATATAGATGTCTTTGCTTAGAATTATGAAGATATGCCTGGTTTCGACTGAAACGTAGCTATGCATCATCTCAACATTGATACGGAAGCAAACCCTGTTAAACAACAACAACACCAGTTTTGTCCAAAAATGATGGAAGCAATTGAGTCAGAAGTCAAAAAGCTTATTGACTTGGGCTTCGTTAGAGAGAAACAACACCCTGATTGGGTAGCCAACATTATTCCAGTGCCCAAGAAAAATGGTAAAGTTTGGATATGTATTGACTTTCGTGACCTCAACGCAGCTTGCCTAAAAGACGATTTTCCACTCCCCATCATGGATGTCATGATCGATAATACCTGTGGATATGAGAGGATGTCTTTCATGGATGGGTTCTTAGGATACAATCAGATCAAAATGTATCCTAAAGACGAAAAGCATACTGCTTTTAGAACACCACTGGGGGTGTTTTACTACAAAGTGATGCCCTTTGGACTGGAAATTGTAGGTTCTACCTACCAACGTGCAATGAATATAATTTTTCATGAGCATCTACGTAAAAAGATTGAATGCTACATTGATGATATATCAGTGAAAAGCCAACACAAAAGAGATTATCTTACAGACTTGAAAACAATGTTCAACATCATGCAAGCCCATCAGCTGAAGATGAACCTGACCAAATCATTCCTCGAGGTATCAAGTGGAAAATTCCTAGACTTTATAGTTACGTCCAAGGGAATTTCTCTTGATCTAGAAAAAGTGTGTGCTATCCAATACATGCCACCTCCGAAGAACCTCAAAGAGCTCTGAGGTTTGCATGGTAGATTGGCATACATTCGGAGGTTCATCTCCAACCTCTTAGGACTCTGCCAACCTTTCTCTAAGCTCATAGAGAAAGGAGTATCCTTCATTTGGGATGGAGACTTCAAGAAAGCATTTGAGGAGATTTAGAGATACCTCACTCAACCGCCCGTACTTGTGGCCCTAATATTAGGAAAACCATTCCTGCTATACGTAAGAGCCATGGATCATTCCCTTGGAGCTTTATTAGCCCAGAACAATGATCAAGGACAGGAACAAGCAATCTACTACCTAAGTAGGACCATGATGGGAGCTGAACACTGGTACAATCTAGTAGAAAAAGAATGTCTCACCTTGGTATTCGCTGTCCAAAAGATGCGACATTACCTAGTAGGACAAACAATTCATGTTATCTCTAAGGTAATCCATTGAGAGTGCTTATGACAAAACCATCCTCCCTGAATTGTTACGTGATTCCAAGAGGATTTTCCCTAATTGAACCCTATACCAATAATGTAGCTGAGTATAACGCTCTACTATTAGCAATGCAATTCGCCGAAGAGCTTAACATTCGACATCTCAAGGCATACAGTGACTCTCATCTCATCGTAAATCAAGTTCAAGGAGAATATGAAGTACGCAATGAGGACTTACTCCCATACTACTTCACAATGCTAGAACAAGCTCGGAAGTTCAAAGCTTGCTTCATTGTATATATTCCACGAGCTCAGAATGCTCATGTAGACGCTTTAGCCTCACTGGCAACTTCATTAGCATTGCCACCAGGGACTGAAACAACAATTCATGTCATGGGTTGCAAGTTATATTACCCAAAGATTTCCTTAGACAAACAATCCGACAAGACAGTGACAGGAGAAGTCTGCATAACCTCAATGGAGCTTGAACCTAAGGATTGATGATTTCCGTATATCGATTATGTTTTATACAAAATTTTGCTCGATAATCCCAAGGAAGTGTCCGCTATCAAACGGAAGGCCCTCCGATTTTCTTACGACGCGGTTTCTCAAACCATGTATCATAAATCGCACGATGGAGTCTTACTTCATTGCCTTTCTTGGAAGGAAGCGAAAGAGGCTCTCAAGGAAGCTCACGATGGGATTTACTAAGCTCATCAACCCGGACTTAAGTTGGGGGACCGTCTCCAACGAATTCGCTATTATTGGCTAAATATGTTTTCAGGTGCAATGGATTACACTAAATGTTGTCACGCGTGTCAAATCTATAGTGACTTCATTCATCAAGCACCAGGAAACTTACATCCTACATCTGCGTCTTGGTCATTCGAGATGTGGGGAATGGATATTGTCGGACCTATCACGCCACCAACTTCCAAAGGTCATCTGTTCATATTGACAGTAACTGATTATTTTTCCAAATGTGTGGAAGCAATTCTGCTAAAAGAAGTCAAGGTTTCAAACGTGATCATGTTTATCAAACATCACATCATCTACTATTTTGGTGTACCGAGAAAAATAGTTCACGTAATGGAACATAATTCGTCAGACATGGATTTCAAAGATTCTGCAACAAGTTCAGAATCCAGAGTGTTGCATCTACGGCATATTATCTACTAGCAAATGGCCTCGCAGAAGTTTTTAACAAGACTGTTGTGAAGCTTCTCAAAAAAATTATTTTCAAGAGCCGACGCGATTGGGACGAAAGACTCGGTGAACATCTATGGTCCTACCGCACAATAGTGAGAACCCTAACAAAAGCCACTCCATTCTCTTTGGTATATGGCTACGAAACTGTATTACCATTGGAAATCAAAATCCCTTTACTGAGAGTTGCCCTCGCGACCGGAATGACAGAGGATGAAAAACATCGACTGTGCCTTCAGGAACTTGAAGCTCTAGATGACAAGCAGCTTCAATCTCAACAGCAAATTGATTTGTATCAAGCCCGGATCTCTAAAACCTACAACAAGAAGGTTAAAGAACGGATTTTCAAGAAAGGCGATTTGGTCTTAGCCGTCAGACGACCCATGGTGATGACACATAATACCAAAGGAAAATTCAATCCCAAATAAGAAGGGCCCTTCATAATAGAATCAGCCTATTCGAATGGGGCTTATCGTTTTATCGATCAAAAGGGCGACAGGCTCATGATGCCAATTAATGAAAAATTTCTCAAGAAATACTTCTTATAGGTCATGAAACCCCCTTTCTCTCAATCTTCATCCAAGTCTGGCTAGGGGTTGTCTATTAAAAATTTATTTCGATGGGGAATAATCATTTAGTTTTCCTACTTTGTATATCATCATGTTAACACTACACCTCTGACGATTGAAATTTTCTGGAAGTATTCAAAGTAGTAGTAAAGAGAATTTTGAATTTATGATAAGTTAACATTACACTCATGGCATTCGTAATATTTTCATTGTCCTAAATTGAAATTCAACAAGAAAAAGAGACGATGAAAGACAAAATGATATCATTTTCATTCAATATTGTTAACTTGATACAAAGTGACTATAATTGAAATGAAAATGATACAAAATTATCCCAAAAAATAATGTAAAACTTAAGTGCCAGAGCTCATTAGCTTAAGGGACATCAGCTTGGACTTGAATGCAGAAAGTTTCTTTTCATGAGCCGCTCGGACTCGTTCTTTAGTCTCCCTTCTGAGTTCTGCTTCAACAGGTGCTGCAGCAGCAATCTCTTTTCAAATTCTAACATAAGCTTTTATTTCGTCGCAGAAGTTCTTAAAAACTTTGTCACTTTGAAGCATAAGTCCTTTTATAACAGCTACATCTTGAGCCAATTGGGCCTTCTTCTGAGCTAACTCAGTCCCCAGCTGTACCATAGCTTCCTCAGCATCACAAACACTAGTAGACAGACTACCTATATCAATGTGTATCTGAGTATGATACTCGTGTAAGCTCACTATGAGGGTCTCTTTATCAGATAAACTCTTGTGAAGGGTTTCCTGATGATGTATCTTCGAGATTTGAGCCAAAGAGAGAGCCTGCTCCACTTTAGAGTCTAACTTGTTGCACTATAGCTCCATGAAGGCTATCAATTCTGCTTATAAAAGGATGATATTTTTTCGACAGCGTTCAGTCCATAACACATCCCCATGGCTCTTGATTTTCATTAAGCATTTAACTAGGAGGGGCCTAAAATGCTCAAAAGAAACTCGCCTTAGGCTAACGATATCAATTGTGAACTTCATCGTCATCTCTAAATGTTCGATGCATTCTTTGAGAGCTTTCAAACTTAGAGGAGGGGGTAATGGGGTACACCAAGCCTACGAATTCAGTCGGAGCATATTTTGGAACAACCTTAGAAGGAGGGTCCTCATGCGAACCCTGACTCTGGGTCATAGGGGGAGTAGCAGACTCTAAACCCCAAATGGGCAACACCTCTTCGACTCCTACATTCTCAGGAGTATAGGGAGTTGACGAAAGACATTTCTTTGCAGCAAGTGTAGGATTTCATCGCGACTCCCATTAACTTTGTCTTCTTAGAATTCTTGGCCAAAACGGGTTTTCTTTTATGAACCCGCTATTCATACTCATCTGCCTCTGCTGCAGTGAGGGCTTACTTACCAGTAGCCTTTCTCTCATGAGATTCAGCAATTGGTGTCTCCACAAGAGTTTCTGTTGGAGCCTTTGTTAGGTGAGGATCAGCAGATGGCGACCCCTCTTCGGTTCCCATGAAAGCCTCTTCTTCAGAAGGCTTAGTAGTTGGCAGCTCTTTTTGGATCTCTCCAGCTCCGACCGCTTCCTGTTCACAGGATAGATAATCCTCTATCCCCGGTAAGAGAGTCTTGGTAGAACCACTCCTCGATTTATATAGTCCTCGGATTTTATTTATGCATGAAGTGTACACATCATATTCTAGAATCCGAGAAGCTTCATAAAACCAGTCGCGAAAATCAAAAATAGCAGAGCAGCTAGGTGGCAAGTCGGGCAAGGTGAAGTGAGCATAGGTCCCTCTGGTAGTGAAAAAGTACCATGTGTGAGCCCCTTCGTACAAGTTCCCAACCCGAGCTAACTCTAAGTAAGGATTGCCAACATACAGTTGACCATATCCGAATTTCATGGCGAATCGAGAAGGCATGTAAGTTCAATTATGCACTTCTCACCCATACGAAAAACCAAGTACCCTAATCTAATTGTGAGGAGCCACCTGAAAACACCCTCCTCCAGAGATGTGAATCCTTCAAAACCCACATCTGTAAAGCTGGTGCTCTCTTCATCAACCCCATCGAAGTTAAGAGAACAACAAAAGATTTTATAATTGTCTCCTTGAGACAAAAGCTGTCGAGCCTTGACTAGGTAGATATTAGTCCATGTGGTCGACTCCAGCCTCTGCACAAAGGGAACAGGAACCTTAATGTCTTCAACAACCCCCATCATCAACGAAGATCAATGTAGCACAAACCAGGCCACCAAGTATGTGTACGACACTGGTGCACAAGGTTGGGGAGTCTTTCAGGCTTTCAACGGTTATTTTTTGGACGTCGACAAATTCAGAAGTCAATGCTATCAAGTCACTCTGCACACAGCTTACTATGGTAGTGAGGAGACTCAATGGTCTCCCATGAACCAACAAAACAGCTGGGTATACTACCTAAACTAATAGCGACTCAACTAACTTCAATGGCACTATGCACCATTTCAGCCATATCATTAAGAAGCCAGTGAGGAGAGCAGCGTTAGAAATAGGAGTTGCGGCTTGGTAATGAAAGCTCTCGAATTCGATACCAACTTCAAACCCATCCTCTACATGCTTGTTCTTGTAGGTAGCATTTGAAGCCTTAATACAGGCTTTAATCCTCTTAGGAAATATAATAGCAAGTCGGGTCACAGCCTCATCTTTCTGACTTAAGTTCTGGAAAAGATAGTCCGCCCATGCAGTGTGCATGATGCCTCTATAGGCGTCAAAAATTGCCTATAGGTCCCCGCACGGGGCTCGAGATAGAGAGAAGACAATGAATGTCACCATTCGAATCACAAAAACTCATTTGACGATGACAAACATATGAAGTGAGTCGACGGATCAGACGAAGCAACGAAACTTCGGAATAACGGAAACAAGAGCTAATCGGGAGCCTCGCGTCGTTTATGAAAGGCGGAGCACCTCTCGTGTCCCATTTACTCCACATGTGATTCAATCATGAGAGCCCGTAGATCTTCTCGTCGGCTTTCTGACACATTTTGAACCGCGTAATTCTGAGTCCGGACGATGAATATACGGTGGAAACAAACTCGACGCACCAAAAAAAAACCAAATTGAGACACCACGGGGTGTCTTAGCTTGGCCAAGACACTTACAAGTGTCTTGGCTAAGCTACGACACCCCCACGTGTCTTAGCTTGGTCGAGACACTCACAAGTGTCTTGGCTTGGCCGAGACACTTGTAAGTGTCTCGGCCACGCCAAGACACTCTTAAGTGTCTGCAACACGAAAATGCTGATTTTGGTTGTTTTCGATGGTATTTCGATTGTTAACCATCTGGATTTGCTCCAACTGATCTGATAATGTGGTTAAGTGGTTTCAATTGAAGATAAGAGAGAATCGGCCGTTCTTATCCGAACATAGGGCTCCTGAAGCCTATAAATACAACCCCAGGGCCTTCATTTTTTCAGATCTGGAATTCTCGAGCGTCGACGAAGCCCTGCCGAATTGAGGACTGAAGAGCCATGAATTTCAGAGAGGATGTGGAGTGATCGGATCGAGTTCGTCAGCATAAAGAAGAGGAGCTCATCAGATCTGCACCCCGGTTCCTTCCTTAAGATCGCCCCGTTACGGTGATCTCGAGAAGAGTGGTTATCTCGTCGTTGTCGAGATAACTGCTTCGGTTTCTTGATTCCTTCGTGAATCAACGAAGTCTAGATCTGATCTGATCATTTAGTGGTCCACGGATATCAACGTCCCCGTCACAGGCCAAGATCCCACGTAAGAAGAAGACCAATAAACAATCTCCCTATGTTTGTTTTGACGAGAATTATATTTTCAATGTGTAAAAGTCTTATAAAAAGACTATCTTTTTGTATTTTCATTGTAACGACTGAAGTTGTAATGTGTACCTTAATGAAGAAACTAATTTTCTCCCCAAACAAGCTGGCGATCACAGTAGGAGCCAACAGCTTTGCTGCCAAAGCTATCATGCCGCAGCCGACGATCAAGATCCTGGTGTTCGAAGAGGTCGAATACGAATTCGACCAGTAGAAATTCGAGGAATATATTTCCTCCTCCTCTAGATCTTCTTCTTGCAAACGCAGGAAAACCAATGTCGTGAAGAACGTGCCTTCAGATCCGAAGACCAGGGCTGATGATCTAAACCCAAATGCAGTGAAAGACCTCTCTCCAGCCTCTAAAGAAACCAGATCCAACGTTCGTGACAACTCTTCGAAAGTCAAAGAGTTGCCCATTGAAAGTGCACCAGTGCTGACGAAGAGGGCTCGTCAAAGGCGCCGTCAACATCTCGCACGCTAATTTGCCAAGGCTTTGAAGCCTGTTGACGGGATCTGCTATGATGCGGATCTGAAACTCAGAAGGCGCCAAGTGTTCCAGTAGCAAGCTTCAGGAACCTCCTCCCAACCACCTACTAACGAGTGGGTTCATGTCAAATGGAACCATTCCACTCTTGAGGAGCAAATTCAGAAGCGTCGCGTACTTCTTGCGCATGCCCAGATCCTGGTGTGAAAAGCATAAGAAATGCAAAAAAGAAGAGGCGGTTAAGAGATCGCCGAGATCCAAACAAACTTGGATGCCAAAGGCTAAATCAACGCCTAAAGCAAAAGTAGGCGACGTTGCTCCCCAGCCTTTGTCAACTTCGGATCCCACTCCTTCTACTCCCACGCCTCCGATAGAACCCTACGGCGGTATGGACCTCCCTAGAGTTTGAATTCCATTGACGGATCACCTTGGTTCTCTACCGAAGATTGAGGCAAGGCACCTGTTAAGGAACGCTTAGGACAGTTGAAGGAATCCTGAGGAAACATCCAGACTGGGGGTCGTACGCGACCTCCTAACAAGTTGATTCCTGTAACCGCCCGCTTGGGGGTGCGTACAGAAGGCCAGGAGCCCATTGAGGTTTCACCCTCAGAAAAGTGTTATTCCAAACGAGTGACTCCTGCAGACGCCAACAAGGCGTTGTTTACTAAGAAGAAAACACGTCAAGCAGACGAACGCGTTATACCTAAGAATTCACGTAAACAGCCGATAGGTTACTCTGACCGCAACGTCGAAGAGTTGTACTATCGGGATGAGGGTACGAATAAATCTCAAAAGAAAGGTACCCAGAAAACGGACTCTCACTATCTGTATACCAAAATTATCAGGACAGTATTATCAGCGTGTAGCTACCCCCAAGACCGCTCCACAGAGGGTCTCGGTATTCCAAAGGCTTTCCTATAAAGCGTCAGAAATTAAGCTAAGGCGTTTCCGTAGAAAAAGATTAACTGCGCAAGACGACGAACTCTCAGAGGTCACTATCAATATGGCTGATAAAGGGAAGTCAACGCGAAGTTTCAGTTCTCGTCATTTTTCGGACGTATCCCAACGTATAACTCGGTTATGCGCAGGAACTACTAGGCGAAGGGACTATCATAGGATGAATAACGGATTATCCTCAGATGATGAAGCATCAAATGCGAACTCTGCCATTGCTTCTGACAATATGGTGTCCAGCATAGGACATTCTCGTGAGGCATTCATGATCAACGCGGAACAAATGACCAAGATCATCGAGGATGCTTTGGCTAAGCAAAAAGAGAACTTCAAGTTCGAATTGGAAATAACCATGATACAGATGAGGGAAGAGCATGACCAACAAATTCGAGCATTATCAAATCAGATAGGCTAATCTAGTCGTCACAATGATGCTAACCGAGCAAATAATGATTCGGATGCGGATGAACATCTCAATGCTGAGAACTCTCCCACTGACCAGAACGCTAGGGGTGGTTCAAATGCACCCCTACAGATAACAACGCTGGGGGTGGTCCTGCCAAAGATAATAATGCCGGGGGTGACCACATTGTTCCTCTTTGAAATCATCCAAAACATGATACAGATGAGGACGAGAAGATGAAAGACCTCGAGAGAAAAATTAATGCTCTAATGTCTGCTCGAGAGGTAAAGAAGACCGGCATTCCGTGTCCTTACCCGAGAGAGTGGGATTCGATCCCGTATCCGGCAAAGTTCAACCTGATCAACTTCACGCCGTTCGATGGGAAGGGCTCGCCTACTCAGCATCTAATCTACTTCAAGTCCTACTTGGGCGTGATCTCCGATAATGAAGCCTTGATGGTTCGGTCATTTGTCGGCACCCTTCGCGGGCCTGCCTTCGATTAGTATCGCCATCTTAAGCCTGGAAGCATCAACAGCTGGGACGATATGGAGAGCTCATTCCTCAGCAACTTTTTTGATGACGACGTCGAGATATCCATCAGGATACTCTTTGTGGAGAAATAGGAAGACGAAGAGACAGTCGATGACTTCATCAAACGTTTTCGGAATAAGGCGACGAACTGCCGAGATCCGATCATGGAGGACTTCAACCTCCAGACATGTCATAACAACCTATCTATTGAGTATTGGAAGTTATGGGAGTCGCACCATCCAACACTTGGAAAGACTTGAAGGTGCACGGCGAACAAGCTGAACGCTTTCTCAGAAGGAAGAAGACCGAAAGAAGCCAGCGGTCAATGCCTGTGGTTGCCGGTGATAATTATCAGATGTCACAACAACAACCTCAAAAACAGCAAAGGACTCTAGATCTGAGACTCCAAAAAGAGTACTCTTTCAAGGATAAGAAAGTTCTAGATATTTTCGAGTACCTCCTGAATAACGGTGACATTGAGTTACCACCTATTAAATATCAGGAGGGAGCTAAGAGGTTACGGACCCAAACTACTGTGCGTATTACAGGAGGGTTCTCCATCCTACTCAGGTTTGTTTCGGTCTAAAGAACAAGATTCAAGCTCTAATCGACTCTGATGCCATAAAGCTAGAATAAGCCTAATGACGGTGCACAACTCCGACAAGTATAAGAGTATAAACTGCCCCTTCACACTCCGAAAAGTATAAGAGTGTAGACAGCTTCACACTCCGAAGAGTATACGAGTATAAATTGCTCCTCAAAACTCCAACCGGTATATGAGTCTAAACTGTTTCCTTTCTTTCACGGAAAGTTCCTAGAGAATGCCACTCCTGGTATGCTTAAGGATAACCTGGTCATTTAACTGAATACAATGATAAACCCAGTTTTGCAAAGAAAGTTGGGGGTAGATGATTCATGTAATGGGAAGTTCCCGGAAGAATGTTAAATGTAATATTCTTCTGGATAACCTGATCATTACAAGCAAAGTGATAAACACTAAGCTCCCACTTAAACTTCCGCTACGTCTGTGCACTCAACACTCCCATTGTTAGAGTCTAGACATAGTACTCGGGATTTAATCTTCTGTTTACTAACAATTGTCAAACCCCTCCGTGTTAAGTATTTGTCACTTAACACTAGGAACCCCCTTTGAGTGATTTGTACGAATCAACACTCCCACTATGATTTGTACTCCCACTCTCACTGTTCACTTAGTCAAACCTTCTTATAGTTAGGACCACAACCAAAATCCCCTCTCAATTCCTTTAATGAACGAGAGGTCCACAAATTGAGCGATCAGACCTATAAAAGTTAGGATTGTCTCAAAACTCTCCGTTTGGTCAAACCTTTAAACAGTTAGGACTACAACCAAAATCCCCTCTCGATTCCTTCAATGAACGAGAGGTCCACAAATTGAGCGATCAAACCTATAAAAGTTAGGATTGTCTCAAAACTCCCCGCTTGGTTAAATCTTTAAATAGTTAGGACCATAACCAAAATCCCCTCTCGATTCCTTCAATGAACGAGAGATCCACAAATTGAGCGATCAAACCTATAAAAGTTAGGATTGTCTCAAATCCCCGCTCGGTCAAACCTGTAGATAGTTAGGGCCAAAATCAGAATTCTATTTCGATGAACGAAAGGTTTTCACTCTTTCCCCTTCGGTCAAACCTATAAAAGTTAGGACTGGAGTTGAAATTTTATTTTTGAATCAGGTAACCAATCCTATAAAAGTTAGGGTTATCTGAATCTTTCCGATTCTCCGAATGGAGATCCTACTCCTAGTTTTACCTTTTCGGATTCTTGAGGTGGAGATCCCACTTCGAGTCACCTTTGCAACTGAAAATAGAATATAAAATTCTTCCTCTTTAGTTTTGGGAGATAGAATATAAAATTCTTCCCTTCCCATTCTGGGTCCGTCTTTGCCCCAAGAGAAGGCACCGCTTATTCTCAACTCCAAATCCGTGTATTTCATGCACGAGGAATTTTATCCCGAAGTCTAAGTAGGGATAAGTCAGCGCCTAACACGCGTTGCCAGTTAGTCCTTGACCGTAAAAATGACAAAAGCCCATATATTCGACATTGTGGCAGGTTGTTATTAATAACACTATAATCTGTGCCTTACACGTGCGTGGAATTTTATCCCGAATCCTAAGTAGGGATAAGTCAACGCCTAACACGTGTTGCCGGTTTAGTCTTTCACCGATTAAAAAAGACACCAGAATTTTAGTCTGGGGAATTTTATCCCGAAGCCTAAGTAGGGATAAGTCAGCGCCTAGCACGCGTTGCCGGTTAGTCCTTGACCGTAAAAAGGACAAAAGCCCACATATTCGATATTGTGACAGGTTGTTATTAATAACATCATAATCCGTGCCTTACACGTACGGGGAATTAAATCCCGAATTCTAAGTAAGGATAAGTCAACGCCTAACACACGTTACCGATTTAGTCTTTCACCGATTGAAAAAGACACAAGAATTCTAGTCTGGGGAATTTTATCTCGAAGCCTAAGTAGGGATAAGTCAGCGCCTAACACGCGTTGCCAGGTTAGTCCTTGATTGTAAAAAGGACAAAAGCTCACATATTCGACATTGTGACAGGTTGTTATTAATAACACCAAAATCCGTGCTTCACACGTACGGGGAATTTTATTCCGAATCCTAAGTAGGGATAAGTCAACGCCTAACACGCGTTGCCGGTTTACTCTTTCACCGATTGAAAAGGACACCAAAATTCTAGTCTGGGGAATTTTATCCTAAAGCCTAAGTAGGGATAAGTCAGCGCCTAACACGCGTTGCCAGTTAGTACTTGACCGTAAAAAGGACAAAAGCCCACATATTCAACATTATGGCAGGTTGTTATTAATAACATCAAAATCCGTGCTTTACATATGCGGGTAATTTTATCCCGAATCCTAAGTAGGGATAAGTCAGCGCCTAACACGCATTGCCGGTTAGTCCTCAACATTGTGGCAGGTTGTTATTAATAACACCAAAATCCGTGCTTCACACGCACGGGGAATTTTATCCTGAATCCAAGTAGGGATAAGTCAACGCCTAACACGTATTGTCGGTTTAGTCTTTCACCGATTGAAGAAGATACCAGAATTCTACTCTGGAGAATTTTATCCCGAAGCCTAAGTAGGGATAAGTCAGCATCTAACACGCTTTACCGGGTAGTCTATTCCCGTAAGAAAGATGAAGTCTACGTATTCAATATCGTAGCACTAAGAGAGTTAACTCTCTTAGCACAACGTCACATGCGGAACGGACTTAAACAATCCGCATGCTAGCTCGACTCAAACGGTAATCGATAAAGTCACATCAAATCCGTTGATGGCTGAGGATTGGCCAAAATTTCTAAGTCTACGTCTAACACACGTCGCCAGGTAGTCTATTCTTGTAAGAAAGACGAAGTCTACGTATTCAATATCATAGCACTAAAGGAGTTAATTCTTTTAGCATAACGTTACATGCAGAACGGATTTAAACAATCTGCATGCTAGCCCGACTCAAATGGTAGCCGGTAAAGGCTCATCAAATCCGTTGATGGCTGAGGGTTTGACAAATATCCTATAAGTGTGAAAGTCATTGACGCACCAGCTTTATTAACTGGTCTCGTGACTCGAGCATCCAACAACTTCGGGATAAGATCCATATTTACAGACAAATCAGCTTTGACAGTTGGTCCTGCAACCCTAACTGTTAGGACAGCCATGCTCCAATATCTTAAGAGCTTAAACTGTGTATACTCCAGCAAACGTACGAGTATAAACTATGTTAACGTCGAGCGATCCGAAACCCTAGGTCAATGCCGGTCAACGCGTGACCCTAGGTCAACGTCGGTCAATGCGTGACCCTAGGTCAACGCTAGTCAACGCATTGTAATTAAAAAGTCAACAGCGGACAATTCGAAACCCTAGGTCAACGCCAGTTAACGCGTGACCCTAGGTCAACGCCAGTCAATGCGTTGCAATATAAAGTCAATGCCAGGCGATGCGAAACCTTAGGTCAATGCCGATCAACATGTAACCCTCGATCAACGCCAGTCAATGCGTTATAATGAAAAAGTCAATGTCGGGCGATCTGAAACCCTAGGTCAACACCGATCAACGCGTAACCCTAGGTCAACACCGGTCAACGCGTTATAATAAAAGGTCAACGCCAGTCAACGCTTTGTGATGAAAGTCAATGTGAATCAATATATCATGATAAAGATAGTCAGTTCAAAGTCAACTCGACGATACGAGCCAAAATCAACTCACCGATTTTGATTTAAGATTTCGACGACGGCCAGATGATAAATGCAATACCGGGAGAACTTCAGCTATTCGTCAAAATATCGAATAGATCAAAGATCGAAGGATTCAAGAATTAAATCTAACTACAGGTCCTTTTACCCTGACTGAAGGTTGGACCAATTATATCCAAAGTATTTCAGGCTCATCTATAAAAAAACGAGACTGAAACACTTTGGAGGTGGTATCTGTACGCATCAAAAATTGCCTATAGGTCCCTGCACGCGGCTCAAGATAGAGAGAAGACGATGAACGTCACCATTCGAATCATAGAAACTCATTTGACAATGACAAACATATGAAGTGAGTCGATGGATCATACGAAGCAACGGAACTTCGGAATAACGGAAACAAGAGCTGATCGGGAGCCTCGCGTCGTTTACGAAAGGCGGAGCACCCCTCGTGTCCTATTTACTCCACATATGATTCAATCATGAGAGCCCATAGATCTCCTCGTTGGCTTTTTAATGCGTCTTGAACCGTATAATTCAGAGTCCGGACGACGAATTTACGGTGGAAAAAAACTCGACGCACCAAAAACAAAAAAACCAAACTGAGACACCCCGGGGTGTCTTGGCTTGGCCAAGACACTTACAAGTGTATCGGCTTGGCCAAGACACTCAAGAGCTTCTCACCGTGGTTTTTCGATCGTTAACCGCCTGGATTTTCTCCAACTAATCTGATAATGTGGTTAAGTGGTTTTAACTGAAGATAAGAGGGAATCGGCCGTTCTTATCCGAACACAGGGCTCCTGAAGCTTATAAATACAGCCCCAGGGCCTTTATGTTTTCATATCTGGAATTCTCGAGCGTCAGTGAAGCTCTACCGAATTGAGGACTAAAGAGCCACGAATTTCAGAGAGGAGGAGGTGAGATCGGATCGAGTTCGTTAGCATAAAGAAGAGGAGCTTGTCAGATTTGTAGCCCGGTTCCTTCCTTGAGATTGTCTCATTACGGTGATCTCGAGAAGAGTGGTTATCTCACCGTTACCGAGATAACTGCTTCGGTTTCTTGATTCCTTTGCAAATCAACGAAGTTCCGGATCTGATCTGATCATTTGGTGGTCTACGGATATCAACATCCCTGTCACAGGCTAAGATCCCACGTAAGCAAAAGACCGATAAACGATCTCTGTGCTGTTTGACGAGAATTGTATTTTTATTATGTAAAAGTCTTATAAAAAGACTATTTTTTTGGATTTTCATTATAACGACTAAAGTTGTAATGTGTACCTCAATGAAGAAACCAATTTTCTCCCTAAACAACCTCCTCTGCGCATCCTAATGACTTGAGCGTAGATTTGGAAATAGCACATCATCTCCCAGAAAGTTGCATAAACTTCTGGATGCGCCGCCCTCAAAATAGAGAGTTCTTCAGTAGTGGGGATAAACTCTTCGTAAGGCATCTGACCGAATGGTAGTCTCGATACTGCTTGCATCTCATAGAGACCGAAGCCTAACTCCCCGACAGGTATAAAGAGTGTGCAGCTATTCGGGTTATACCTTTCTAGTATGGCGAAGAAATTAGGATAGCTTTGAACAATTCCACGCCTGGTAGCCAACATTAGGACTATGAGACACGATTGAGAGAGTGGTTCCTTAAGGTCCTCGAGAACAAAGTCCACCATGCGAGGCCAACAGCCACCCTCTCCAAAATACACCTAGTCAGGAGATCTGAACATATGTTCAAGAAATTCACCTTTAGCGGTAATGAAACGGTAAATGAAAACATTCCCCAAAAGGGGCATCTCTGGAGCGAGATCTTTCTTATCAAATCTGCCAGGTCTCAAGCCTTTGAGATGTCTCTCAATTTGTATGCGAGCTCGTTAACTAGACCCAAGCGATACATTTTCCTTCTCTTTGACGAGATCGTAAGCCTAACCCCTATGACAGGAAATGTTCAGAAAGTAGAAGAGCGGATACATCCTCTTCATGCTAGGAAGAAAGAGGAAATAGTCATCGATTCTTCGTAGTAGCTTCGAGTCTTCCACATGTATAAGATTGTCATCTGCTACTATACGATCTCCAAATATAAACACTGGGTTTGGGAACTGGTCATGGCCTGCAGGTGTCTCCATATCCAGGTCAGTGATCAAAGTCCTAAGAGTAGAACATTGGGCAAATTTGATCAGATGTGTCTGCTCTAAGTCAGGGAAAGTGCATAGTGAAATTCTTCTATGAAGACCAAAAACTTCACCCTTGTCAGGACCGTCAATATATCCAAAATGATGCTCTTGAGAAAGTGGCACAATCGAAAAGAACACTGCAAAACCAGAAACGAAGATTAGTAGCCAAAGCAAGTTGCTAACGTAAATCTAAAAGAATAGATTAAAACACAGAGGTCAAACCTCATGTGTTAAGTCTTAAACACAAGGGCCAACCTTGTGTTATAAATCTTAAATGCAAAGGTCAAGACATGCATAATAAAATTTGAACACAGAGGCCAAGATCCACGTTCAGAGTTCAAATGCAGGAGTCAATACTACGTTTCATAATTAACACAGAGTCCCAACTCTGCGTTTTATAATAAACACAGAGTCCCAACTCCGCGTTTCCATCAACATAAATGAGTCATCTTCCTCTTTATTAAGAACCAATTTAGGGTTTCAAAATCTTATCAAAACAAGTTATCATGGCCATCACTTACCATGACAGGAAGGCCCACACGACGACGGTGGCACCCGTAAAAACAAGAACACCACCGGTATCCCTAACCAACGGTGTTTCTGGAGTCGTTCCCACAACTTTTTAGAGCCCGAACTCATCCTCCGTAGCACCATTGATGTCGCTGATCGAAGAAGGTGGAGATCGTTAAAGGTTCTGTCGAAATTAATGGGAGCTCTTGTTCGTAGAATCAAGACAAAAGTGGAAAGAGTCGAATAACTCTTGATTTGACCACACAGGTCTATTTATAACAGTCGTCAAGTGTTAAAACAGTGCGGGATTTTAGGGGAGAATCCCAACCATTTTAAAACATAATCTTCAGCATTAATGGATAAAGTCAGTTAGACTTTAACCTTAACACAGAGCTCACCCCTGCATTCAAATCCCCAAATGCTAGGCCTAGACCTATTTTATGAGAGTTCTTAATTCTATGTTTTGAACCTCAAATGCAGAGGTCACCTTTGCATTCTAGTTATTCTAAACGAATGGTCCACCCTTGCGTTTTCAAACATGACACTTATTCTCTAAGCCCATGAATTCTTTTAATAGAGTGTTGCTAAACCTTTGTACCACCTCAGCTACGTTTAAGTCGATTCAGCTGATAAAATTCCTTATTATCGTCAAGATTAACATTACACTTCTGACAATCATCATCCCCATAGAGTTTGAGTTTAACTTGCATCACTTTTAATGTGATGACAATTCCTCTGTCAAAATCAACTTATCAATTCTCATCAATAGAACTATAAGTCCCAAAAATCGTTCAAATCATGATCAATTTATTAACTCTCCTCAGCAGAGTAAAAATGACTAACTTATCAACCCTCTTCAGCAGAGTGAAAAGTTTCCAAATTTTGTTCAAATCACAAGTATCACAAGTCATCACTCTGATGATAAATCACTTAGCAATTCTCCCCAGCGAGATGCTAAGTCCCCCAAAATTGTGTTCAAGTCGCATGAACATTTTTCTATCATGTTAATATCACATCTCTAACAAAATCAGCTTATCGACTCTCTCCAATAGAGCGATACGTCCTCAAATTTTCCTGATCGTAACAAATTCTTGTCATGTTAATATCACATATCTGACAAAATCAATGTATCGACTCTTTCCAATAGAGTGATAGGTCCTCAAAGTTACCCTGATCACAACAAATTTTTATCACGTTAATATCATACCTCTGACAAAATCAACTTATCGACTCTCTCCAATAGAGCGATAAGTCCTCAAAGTTGCTCCAATCGTAACAAATTCATGTTATGTTAATATCACACCTCTGACAAAATCAACTTATCAACTCTTCTGATAGAACGATGAGTCCTCAAAGTTACCTCGATCGTAACATTTTGCCCGTCACGTTAATACTTTACCTCTGACGATCCAATCCACTTATCAATCCCTTTTAATAGGATGATAAGTCTACAAATTGTTGTTATGTTAACATCATACCTCTAACAGTTCAAACCCCCCTTGAACTTTTTTATTCCTTTGCATAAGAATAACAAGTGTTCTCATAAAAATCTGCAACGGATTAAACTCTTTCAAGAATTAATCTTAGGGGTAATTAAGAAAAAATTCTGAATTTCACTCTAAGTGAAAAAGTCATGCTAAGTTAATATTACACTTCTGGCACCGGCTAACTTCTTTTAGTGTTTAAAGCAAAAGCATAACACAAGAAGAATTCAACTGGTCAATCCTATTCTAATAGAATGGCAAGTATTTATCCCCGACAGATGAAAATTTTCTGTAATTATCTTAAATGATAATAAAGAGAATTTTCTAAATCGGGCCAATTGTAGATATATATGCTAAGTTAAAATCATACGTATGGCATTTCTCGGGTAATTTTATTGTTTCAAGTCAGAACATGACACATGCAAGAAATAATGGAAAGCTAATATCACTTTTTTTTCAGAAGCCAAAAGAAAGTGATACAAAACAGAGTTGTTCTTATTAGAAGGACAATACAAGATCAAGTTCACTCATTCACTAAATTAAAAGAAGCAAGTTGAGCTTTAACGTCAGAGAGCTTCTCCTCATGGTCGATCTGCAATATAGCTTCAGCCTTCTTCCACAGCTCATCCTCAGTTGGCGTTATAGTAGCAGCTACCTCCTTCTTAGCTCTTTCAAGAGCCTGAGCTTCTGTATGATAACTTAAAAGAGTGTCTGCATTTTTAGCACTGAGTACATTAACAATAGCTTCTTTGTGAGAAAGTTGAGCCTTCAATCTTAGCACTTCTGCCTCATCTTCAACACGCTTTGTGCGAATGAAGTCCAGAGAAGTAGTGGAGAGCTCCAACTCTTTTTGTCTTAGAACACTTCGCTCCTGCAAGCGTGTAACTTGAAGCTCTTTCTTAGCTATACCCCGCTCAATTGCCTCATGGTGAACCACTTCCTTAACTTGAAGGTCAGTAAAAGTAAACACAATTTGTGTTTGAATATCTGCGCGACCAAGGGCTTATAAGTACCTCAGTTGTACTTCCAAGTGATAAATAGCTTTCGAACAATTTTCAAAGCATTGAACATCACCCATACTTTTGACACCATTTAAGCCAACTTCTAGAAGAGACTTAAAGGAATCAAAGGTGCCCCGACCAGCCATGACAACTTCAATCACCTTCTTCGTAAGGCTGTTCAAATATCCCAGGGAGATCTGAAGGAAGTCAGGAGCATCTATTGGGCTTGAAATAACAATTGAAGGTGACTCCATGGTCTCTAAAACGGTTGTACCAAACTGAAGGCTACCAGGTGACCTGGGTGTAGAGGTCGCAGAAGCAAAAGACACATCCAAGTGTGAAGGACTTGATGTCAAGGCCATCATAGCCCCCGCTTGAGATAGAGTTGGCCCACTGATAGCCCCTGTTTGTGTAAGCGAGATCTTCATCAATATCGTCGATGGAGTAGTTGTCATCGACAAGCTAGGAAAAGGTTGTTCTTGCAAAGGAGTCGACACCTACACAAGTAGTTGCTCCGGGAGAGGAGTCACAACGGCAGTCTCGAGAGTGGGTGAACCTGCACTCAAAAACCATCGGAACGCAGAAGGAATGTGCAGGGGAATTTGAAATAAACCAGGCTTACCAGTGATAGAAAAAGGAATATGAGCAGACGCCTTATGTGACATGATCTTGGGTGCATCATCAAAATTAGTGATTTCATTCATAGAATCATGCTCTTCATCCTCCTCATCACCACCTATAACATCATCAACGTCAGTGACTTCATCATCTATATTGCCATCAACTGCATCACCGATCGAGGAGGCTTCATAATCTACTTCTTCCTCGTCATCATGCACAACTAAAGACTCATGTAGACTCGTGATTGTAGCCAGTTTAGTCATGAGTCTTGTTATCGGACTAGGCCTTAAATATCAAACCTGTAGCATTAGTACGGAAGGAGGGGGAGATTGGTTCTCTTCATGGCCCCTTGGTTCTGATATAGGAGCCTTGGAGGAGACTTCACTTGACAGAGCTGGACCACTTGGACGAAGTCCAGTTCTGTGTGGAAGGCTTGCGACTGAAGACTCATGTTGTTCTTCCTCCTCTACAGACTTAAAAGCATCCGCCATTAATTTCGGTTTATGTTGGATTTTAATGGGAGAAGACTCAACCATCAACTTTCGGCAGGTTCGTTTATCATATTGGCCAACTTCATCTGCTGTAAGAGCTCTTTTACCAGTAGCTCTCATTTCAGGGACATCAGCTATCCAGGGATTTCCTACGTGGATGGCTTCAGCCATTTGACCCCCCCCCACCCCTCTTCAGTAGGGGTATCTTCAAAGGATAAATACTCATCAATTCCTCTTAGATGAGACGTCTCTGACACCTTTCTGGAAGCATACATACGTCTGATTTCCTTCAGATAGGATGTATTTCAATTATAGTCAGAGTTTTGAGAAGCAACATAATACCAGCTATAGAAACCCATGAAGGTGTACGAATTAACTGTCTTATGGGGGAGCTTGAAGATGACCTTGGTACAACCGGCCTCAGAATAGTATCAGGCCCTGGCCCCCTCATATAGATTTCTCACAACCGCAAGTTGAGGTCGGGGATTCCCATCGTATAGCTGGTCATATCCAAATTTATGGGTGAATCTATATGGCTGATAAGGCTCGATAAAACATTTCCCACCCTATTGGAAAATCAGGTAGCCTAGCCTGATCTAGAGAAGCTCTTAGAAAACACCCCTATTCAGCTAGGTGAATCTGTTATGACCTGTCACATCTTGGAACATTGCTCCATACACCCCATATTCAAAATCGGGGAAGCAACGGAAGATGTGATAATTAGTATCCCTCGACAAAAGCTAACGGATCCTAACCATGTAAGTCCCTTCCCACTTTGCTGAATCCAGTCGTTGCACAGGGGGAATGAATGAGTCATCTTGGGAAGAGGCTGCACTCATTAGTGAAGGACAGTGGGACATGTTTTGTGCCATCAAATAAGTATAGGGCATTAGTACTTAGGGATTCGGGGTTTTAAAAGTCTTGCCCTCATTAGACTCCACCTTCGTAACCTGAACAAAATCCAAGGCTAGTTCCCGCAATCCGTTCTATAAACAGCACACTATAGCTAAAAGAAGGTTCAGTGGCTTTCCATGCACCAAAAGAATGGCTGGATAAATCACCTCCGCAAAAAGAGCATCAATAGGCCTGGTGGGGACGACGCACTGCTTTAGTCATAACATCAGAAATCTCGCCAATAGTGCCATATCTGAAATAGGGATCTGAGCTTGATAATGGAAACTTTCAAACTTTGTGTAAGCAAGAAAAATGTTCTCTTTGGCTTCATTTGTACAATGAGAGGTGGCAGCATCAATATAGGCCTGGATCTCGTCCGGAGTACTCACAGTTAATCTGGTCACTGGTGCTCCCTTCTTAGTCAAATTTTGGCACAAGTACTCCACCCAAGATACTTGTTTTACACTACCTCGTCGAGCTCCCGTCTGTTGGGTACAAATATAGAAGTGGCACATGACTTCCCAGTGAGTTGAATAAACTTCAGGGCTAGTTTTTCTCAAAATTTTAAGTTTCGCTGATCCCAGAATAAACTCTTCGCAGGGTAAATCCCAAAAGGTAGACCTGAGATGTCATACATCTTATGAAGAACAAAACCTAACTCCCCTACAGGTGTAAAGAAAATGCAAGTCTCGGGGTTGTATCGCTCCAAGATAGAGAAGAAGTGATAGTGGCTCTGGATGATCCCGTATTTGGTGGCCATCACCGAAATCTTCAGGTCAGCTTGGGTAAGGGGTGTATCCAACTCCTCCAAAACAAACTTGGTCATTCGGGTCCACCACCCCGTTACCGAAGAATGCACCCAACCAGGAGATCTGAATATTTAGGCAGGAAAAACTACCATGAACCTCTTAACAAAAGTATTGGCTGTCACTTATCTGTTGTAACCCACTGTATGAACGCCCTGTAAAGTTAAGATTCCAATGGCAACTCCGTCTTGTTCCTTGACAATGTCCCAATCCATACGCCTTGGAATGGAAGTGCATTGGAAATACGATATCAGGTACGTCCTCTCCATAGTGGGCAAGAAGAGGTGACGGTCCCCAACTTTCCTCTACCACTTATAATCCTTGTCATAAGCAACACCCGCTTCGAAATCAACAAAGTCCCCGAAGAGGAATGCTGGTTTAACGAACATTTTACGGCTTAGACTTTCAAATATAATATCTATGACCAACGTCCGAAGGGTCCCAGAAGAAGCCTAAGTGATCGCTTCAACATGGTCTCTGTTAGTAATATGGAAAATAGGGAGCTCTTGGTGCAGATTGAAGGTCATATTTAGATCTACACCACCTTTATGGTCAAAATGATGGCGGAAAGGGAGAGACTCATTGGTGTAACGCACTACAAATGAAAAGAACAATCAATCAGTACAAAAGTAGAATCAAAGAGGCTAAACCCTGTGTTGGGAAACTCAAACGCAGGGGTCAAACCCTACGTTGGCAAATGCAAATGCAGAGGTCGAACCATGCATTGGCAAATTCAAACGCAAAGGTTGAACCTTGCGTTGGCAGAGTTCAAACCCTGCGTTACAAAATTTGAGCGCAGAGGTCGAAACCCCAACGCTTCAAATTCCAAAGGACAGAGTTCCAACTATGTGTTATGTCATTGAAACGAGTCTCCTCATTATTCAAATGTAAGAACTTGTTTAAGCAAGTTTTACAAGCCACAAAGGCCACACTTACCACTAACGAAGGAGAACTATGGCGGCGGCACATCTACCAAAGCCGCAGTGTCACCGGCGGCTGAAGCCGGCAGCGAGCTTCGAGCCGCAGTGACAGCGGGCTTGATGGGTCGGGAGACGATTTTCTTTTTGGGCTCCATTGATATCGCTTGAGGAAGAAGATGAACAGGGTTCATCGGAGTTTAAAACGAAAATCTTTCATTGAAATATTTTGAAGAAGAAAGGAGAATAGTCGAATGACTCTTGATTTGACCCCGGCTATCTATTTATAAATAGCTATGAGCTATCAAATCAAGATGAGATTCTAGGCCAGAATCCTGCCAAACACGACCTCTGCATTAGTGTTAGAGTTGGTTGAACTTCTGACGCAGAGTTCACCCCTGCGTCTTAATGCTCATGCACAAAGTCCACTGGTGCGTTTTAACACCACAAAATAAACATTTTGATGACTATGGCTGCGACACAGCTTCAAATAAATAAAAAAAAGATAACAATGGCCATCAAGGTGATGAAAGCCAAGAAGAAACTGGCCTAAACAAGAAGCTATGCAGCCTCTTAGATGAGTATAGACAGGTTCTAACCATTAGTGTCATCAAAGATCATAGTGATCAAGTCTAATCTGTGATTCACATATTCATCAAAGTCTATGAATTCGATATCATAACGCAAAGTCTAAGAGAATTTATTCTTTTAGTATAACATCACATGTGAAACGGATATACACAATTCACATGCTAGCTCGATTTTAAATGGTAATCGGTAAAGTCACCTTAAATCAGTTGATAGTCAGGGGTTTGCCAAAAATTCTATTTCATTACAGGTCATCCATACACAGGCCCTGTACAGCAAATTTCTACTACCAAGTTCATAATGCCTATGAAACAGACAAAGTGAACAATCAGCCATGCAATGATAACTTGAGCTTTAGCTTGTTTGACTAAGGTCATTGTCATCAAAGCTTAAAAGTTATCTTGTTTGGTTTAAGGAAGCAGAATTGCAACATTTCGACAACCAGGTTCGCAATGTCTTCGAATTAGACGGAGTTAACAATCATTCAATAAACTTTAGGATCCAAAGTATTCCGAATATTCTTCTCAGTCAATCACGAACTTTTAAAATTTTGGAGGGGTTCTGTTGGCTTTCTAAAAATCACAACAAATAGCTGATACCTATCAAACTTCAATCAACATCTTGACAATAAAAGTTATAATTAGATGACTTTCACGTCAATAAAATGAAAGCTGCAATTAGAGAATTTTCACGTAGATCGAGAAAGGTTATAATTCAATGACCTTCACGATGACTGATGAAAGCTCTGATTCAATAGCCTTCACAATCAACCATGAGAGTTATAATCTGACGATTTTCACATCCCAAATAGCTAAAGCAAAGATTACAGAACAACGGTCTTTGCAAACGTTCCAATAGAAGAGGTTACAAGTCAACAACCAGTTCTAAACGTAGAGTTCACCTCTGCATTCAATTTACAAAACACAGGCAGCCCCTGCGTTTTCAATTTTTAGCAGATGTCCAACTCTGTGTCTCAAATTTAAGACGCAGAGTTAGAGCTCAGAACGCCGACCTGGGCATTTAACTCATTCAAACATGAGCTAAACGGTTTCAGAACCATTTTTCCCACGATCTTAGGGAATCTCGCCCACTTAGGAGCAGATTAAGGGGTTAGTTACACCCCTTATCTTCCTATAAAAAACTCAACAAACTCAACCACGAAGGGGGTTCAGAAGTTTGGTTTTCGGATCAAATCACCAGGAGATCGGCTAGAGAGAACTTCTTGGCTACAAAGAGATCTTGAGGCATCCTTCAGTAACAGCAAATTCACTTGGCTATTAACTGAATTTTTGGTTTAGATAACTCTTTTCATATAGTTGTAACTCATCCTGAGTTCATAAACTCGTTAAGAGTTTTTTTCATACTTGCCACGCAAGTTAATTATTCCAGCGAAGTGAGATGTTCAGATTGTCAACGGAGAGCAAACTCGATACGAACATTCGAGGGAGGCACTCCATCGCCACCATAAAGAATCTAGAATTAAATAAAGGGAAAGATCTTCGCCGATCCTTCTTTCTTTTGTAATCGAAAATTCAATTTATAATCAGTTAGAGATTGAGAGAGTTGTAAACATTCTTTTTCTAAGTAGTTAGAAAGAACAAATCAAATTCAATTCTTTTATTTTCTTCTTGCAAATTTTCCAACGAACAAGGAGCATTGGTCAATGATGCTTCTTCAGTCACAATATTGATTAAATTGTTCTTCATATTCAGCACATAGAACACATCAAAACTAAACTCATGGTTTTCATTCATCAACTTAATGAGAACTCTCTTTTTGCCCATAACTAGTATAGTATTGTCATCAGCAAACTTAACTTTGGACCGTATTGACTTATCTAGATCTAGGAATAACTCTTCCTTTCTACACATGTGATTAGAGTATCCAGTGCCAAGAGACCATGTTTTGTAGTTTCATTCTTCACCGACTGCCGTGGCTATCAATAAAGTGTGGTTGTCTTCACCATCTCTTTCTCGTGCAAATCAAACTTCTTCTCTGGATTGAGAATTCTCTTTGTACTTGCATTCCTTCGTATAGTGCCCATCTCTATGACATATGTGACATTCACCGTTTGATTTATTAAACTATCCTCTACACGTCCAAAGCCTCAACCTTGACCTCATCCTCATCCTCGATAATTTAAATGTTGTTGATAATTTCTTCTCTGATTGTTATCATCTCTTTGATTGTTGTTATAACTGCCAAATTGTTGACTATTGTAGTATTCGTGTCCTCGTTTGTTATAGTTACCATATTCTCGTCCTCTGCCATGAAATTTTTTACCTCGCTGGTCTCTTTTATCCTACGCTTCTTTGTTAATTTTGATGAAAGCTTGACTTAGGAAAGCTTTCTCAAGAGGACTCTCAGATGGCCTCCCATTCATGCACTGTTCGTGAATTTGTAGGGTACCCATCCAACTCATCAACTGCCATCTTAAACAAATCCTTTGATTCTTTGAATTCCACCATGTTATGACTAATTTTGTTGTAAGAGATCGCAATATCTTCTCCATAATTGCTAAATATGTAACCTTTTTCCCCATTTATTTTTATTTGATTTGTTAGAGAAAGTACTCAAATCATATAATCTGTAATACTTTTAGTGGATTTCATCTGCAAACTTTCAAATTGGCATCTCAATGATTGAAGCCTAACTTTCTTCACCTTTTCAACTCCATGGTATGATGTCTCTAAACTATCTTATGCTTGCTTCACTGTAGTTGCTCCATCGATCTTCTCAAAAATTGAACTATTTCACTCCTTGGTGGATGAAAAATAACGCTTTCTAATTATTCTTATTGATCTCACTATGGGCTTTCTTCTCGGCTTCACTTACGCTCTTTGCGAGATCAACAATTTTGTTTTCTATGACACCCAATATATCTTGATATTCGAACAACACATTCATGTGCACTCTCCACCAGTGATAATTCTTGTCATCCAATACAGGAATAGAAGGCAATATCATCCTATTCAAATTATTCATGGCTCTGATACCACTATCGACCAACTATTCGAGAGGCAATTATATAATCAAAGTATGTATGAAGAGAAATGATGGGAAGAAACTAATAATAATACAATATATGTGGAGGAGGAGAACCAAGAGTTGAAATTGTGTCTCTATTTTATTTCCCCCTTGTAGATACAGTACGTGGGCATATGCCTATTCAAAAGCTAACTAGACTACCTGATATGAACTTCTAAAATAACACAACCTCCTAAGTGATAATTAAAATAAACCAAACCCTATTCCCTTTGAATTACTAATATCCTCAAACTAACAAACTCAAAAATAACCGAACTCCTACAAATAAAAACTTCTAAAGATAACTAACAAAACCCCATTAGGATTAGGATTAACTTTCAACACCGTTGTCGTCATCCAACTCTAAAATCCTATCTCGACTCCTGTTACCCAACCAGAAAAACACTGTTACCACCCAAGAACAGAAAGATCCTAACCAAACACAGGATTTTTTATCCAATTATGAAACATTACTGCAGATATAGATCTTAGTAACAGTGTGAACCAGACATATACCTATCTTGGCCTCGGAAGGAGTATTCGAGAACGATAGTTGCGATCATATTTAGGCAACGCGATTAGGCCTGAAGGGTGGCTAGCTTGGCTAGACGATTTTGCACTTTAACACATTGTATTATGCGGATTATACGAATTATATATGGGCTTGGATTGGGACTAGTAAAAATAGGATTAAGTGGCCAAGAGATCGATAGTTCGCCTGGGGTAGCTAATTTTACGTGGCTCAATTCATTGATGGGAATATGGGGGTTGCCATCAACTGGGGTTAAGTATACGGCAGGGTTGGCAGCATAAATGGTCAGTGAAAGTAAGTAATTTGTACAGAATAAGGTGGGCTTTTGTGGAAGAAGTGTGTTTCAACGTTGCTCTCTTAATTTGAAGAGTTGTGCATGGCTTGTTTCATACTTTTTATTGTTAAGTCTGATTCTTTTTGTTTGAATTTACATACGGGAAGATTAACTTATAGTAAGGGTGTTAAATTTTCTGCATACGTGGTTTCAGGTCTGTATGTCGAATCACAGGTTTTCGCATGCTTGGTCACGAGTGGGTTAGTAGTTCGTGTATAAAATATGATAGTCCCACATCGAGGGAATTTACGAATCATATTAAATTTAAGTGAGCAAATATTCCGAGCTCTCACCAGGCAATGAGGAACTGTGCTTGTGCGGAATGGGCTCCGACATTACCTTCCATCTAATTGATGAAGATGAAGACTAGCAATAAGACCTGAGCTTAATATTGTTTTTTTTTAATTATAAATTGTTCATTTACTATTTTCCCTTGATTTCGTTTTGCAGTTGTATTAAATGCATTATATTCCTTTTGGTTGACCATCGATCTGATAAGCTAAATACGTGCAAATCAGGTTAGTTCTTATTTGGACTAACATGACAAGATTTGGTCTCATCTACTTACTTCAATAAAATATATTGTTTTTTTTAATTATAAATTGTTCATTTACTATTTTCCCTTAATTTCGTCTTGTAGTTGTATTAAATGCATTATATTCCTCTTGGTTGACCATCGATCTGATAAGCTAAATACGTGCAAATCAGGTTGGTTCTTATTTGGACTAACATGACAAGATTTGGTCTGATCTACCTACTTCAATAAAATGTGATAGAATATCATTTATCGTATAAGATTTTGTTTGATTTACTTACTGACTAAAACTTGATGGAATAATGATTTCTTTTCTCTTTTTTCTTATTTCAAGTTGTAGGAAAAAATTATTTGGTTAAGAAACATAAAATGTGTACGCTATTTATGGAAAAATAATGTGTATGCTTAACATAGGAGGGGTTTCTTCATTATAAGTAAATTGATAGCATGAGAGATTTTCCCACCATATTAAGTTAAAGATTTGCTCATGAAAGATAATAATTGGTAGGAGGGATCAATTGTGATTTGAACCATTCATTGATAAATTTTTCATTTACTATTTTTCCTTGATTTCGTTTTGCAGTTTTATTAAATGCATTATATTCATCTTGGTTGACCTTCGATTTGATAAGCTAAGTATGTGCAAATCAGGCTGGTTCTTATTTAGACAAACATGACAAAATTTGGTCTGATCTATCTACTTCACTAAAATGTGATAGAATATCATTTATCGTTTATGTTTTTCTCCTCGTTAGTATTAGAAAAACTATTCAATTAAGAACAGGATTTTGTTTGATTTACTGACTGACTAAAACTTGATGGAATAATGATTTCTTTTCTCTTTTTTCTTATTTCAATTTGTATGAAAAAATTATTTGGTTAAGAAACATAAAATGTGTATGCTATTTATGGAAAAATAATGTGTACACTTAACACGGGAGGGGTTTCTTCATTATAAGTAAGTAGATAGCATGAGAGATTTTCCCATGACCATATTAAGCTAAAGATTTGCTCATGACATGTAATAATTGGTAAGATGGATCAATTGCGATTTGAACCATTCACTGAAAAATTGTTTATTTACTATTTTCCTTGATTTCGTTTTGCAGTTTTATTAAATGCATTATATTCCTCTTGGTTGACCTTCGATCTGATAAGCTAAATACGTGCAAATCAGGCTGGTTCTTATTTGGACTAACATGACAAGATTTAGTCTAATCTACCTACTTCAATAAAATGTGATAGAATATCATTTATCATTTATGTTTTTCTCCCTGTTAGAATTAGAAAAACTATTCAATTACGAAGTAGGTAGATTAGACTAAATCTTGTCATGTTAGTCCAAATAAGAACCAGCCTGATTTGCACGTATTTAGCTTATCAGATCGAAGGTCAACCAAGAGGAATATAATGCATTTAATAAAACTGCAAAACGAAATCAAGGAAAATAGTAAATAAACAATTTTTCAGTGAATGGTTCAAATCGCAATTGATCCCTCTTAACAATTATTACCTGTCATGAGCAAATCTTTAACTTAATATGGTTGGAAAATCTCTCATGCTATCTATTTACTTATAATGAAGAAACCCCTCATGTGTTAAGCGTACACATTATTTTTCCATAAATAGCGTACACATTTTATGTTTCTTAACCAAATAATTTTTTCATACAACTTGAAATAAGAAAAAAGAGAAAAGAAATCATTATTCCATCAAGTTTTAGTCAATAAGTAAATCAAACAAAATCTTGCGATAAATGATCCATAACATTTTATTGAAGTAGGTAGATCAGACCAAATCTTGTCATGTTAGTCCAAATAAGAACCAGCCTGATTTGCACGTACTTAGTTTATCAATTCGAAGGTCAACCAAGAGGAATATAATGCATTTAATACAACTGCAAAACGAAATCAAGGAAAAATAGTAAATGAAAAATTCATCAATGAATGGTTCAAATCACAATTGATCCCTCCAACCAATTATTACCTGTCATGAGCAAATCTTTAACTTAATATGATGGGAAAATCTCTCATGCTATCCTTTTACTTGTAATGAAGAAACCCCTCTTGTGTTAAGCATACACATCATTTTTCCATAAACAGAGTACACATTTTATGTTTCTTAACCAAATAATTTTTTCTTACAAATTGAAATAAAAAAAAGAGAAAAGAAATTATTATTCCATCAAGTTTTAGTCAGTAAGTAAATCAAACAAAATCTTACGATAAATGATATTCTATCACATTTTATTGAAGTAGGTAGATGAGACCAAATCTTGTGATGTTAGTCCAAATAAGAACCAACCTGATTTGCACGTATTTAGCTTATCAGATCGATGGTCAACCAAGAGGAATATAATGCATTTAATACAACTGCAAAACGAAATCAAGGGAAAATAGTAAATGAACAATTTATAATTAAAAAAACAATATATTTTATTGAAGTAGGTAGATGAGACCAAATCTTGTGATGTTAGTCCAAATAAGAACCAACCTGATTTGCATGTATTTAGCTTATCAGATTGATGGTCAACCAAGAGGAATATAATGCATTTAATACAACTGCAAAACGAAATCAAGGGAAAATAGTAAATGAACAATTTATAATAAAAAAAAACAATATTAAGCTCAGGTCTTATTGCTAGTCTTCATCTTCATCAATTAGATGGAAGGTAATGTCGGAGCCCATTCCGCACAAGCACAGTTCCTCATTGCCTGGTGAGAGCTCGTAATATTTGCTCACTTAAATTTAATATGTTTCGTAAATTCCCTCGATGTGGGACTATCATATTTTATACACGAACTACTAACCCACTCGTGACCAAGCATGCGAAAACCTGTGATTCGACATGCAGACCTGAAACCACGTATGCAGAAAATTTAACACCCTTACTATAAGTTAATCTTCCCGTACATAAATTCAAACAAAAAGAATCAGACTTAACAATAAAAAGTATGAAACAAGCCATGCACAACTCTTCAAATTAAGAGAGCAACGTTGAAACACACTTCTTCTACAAAAGCCCACCTTATTCTGTACAAACTACTTACTTTCACTGACCATTTACGCTGCCAACCCTGCCGTATACTTAACCCCACTTGATGGCAACCCCCATATTCCCATCAATGAATTGAGCCACGTAAAATTAGCTACCCCAGGCGAACTATCGATCTCCTGGCCACTTAATCCTATTTTTACTAGTCCCAATCCAAGCCCATATATAATTCGTATAATCCGCATAATACAATGTGTTAAAGTGCAAAATCGTCTAGCCAAGCTAGCCACCCTTCAGGCCTAATCGCGTTGCCTAAATATGATTGCATAACTATCGTTCTCGAATACTCCTTCCGAGGCCAAGATAGGTATATGTCTGGTTCACATTGTTACTAAGATCTATATCTGCAGTAATGTTTCATAATTGGATAAAAAATCCTGTGTTAATTTGGTTAGGGTCTTTCTGTTCTTGGGTGGTAACAGAGTTTTTCTGGTTGGGTAACAGGAGTCGAGATAGGATTTTAGAGTTGGATGACGACAGCGGTGTTGAAAGTTAATCCTAATCCTAATGGGGTTTTATTAGTTATCTTTAGAAGTTTTTATTTGTAGGAGTTCAGTTATTTTTGAGTTTGTTAGTTTGAGGATATTAGTAATTCAAAGGGAATAGGGTTTGGTTTATTTTAATTATCACTTACGAGGTTGTGTTATTTTAGAAGTTCTTATCAGGTAGCCTAGTTAGCTTTTGAATAGGCATATGCCCACGTACTGTGTCTACAAGGGGGAAATAAAATAGAGACACAATTTCAACTCTTGGTTCTCCTCCTCCACATATATTGTATTATTATTAGTTTCTTCTCATCATTTCTCTTCATACATACTTTGATTATATAATTGCCTCTTGAATAGTTGGTCGATAGTGGTATCAGAGCCATGGATATAATTAATTTGAATAGGATGATATTGCCTTCTATTCCTGTATTGGATGGCAAGAATTATCACTGGTGGAGAGTGCACATGAATGTGTTGTTCGAATATCAAGATATATTGGGTGTCATAGAAAACAAAATTGTTGATCTCGCAAAGAGCACAAGTGAAGCCGAGAAGAAAGCCCATAGTGAGATCAATAAGAATAATTAGAAAGCGTTATTTTTCATCCACCAAGGAGTGAAATAGTTCAATTTTTGAGAAGATTGATGGAGCAACTACAGTGAAGCAAGCATGAGATAGTTTAGAGACATCATACCATGGAGTTGAAAAGGTGAAGAAAGTTAAGCTTCAATCATTGAGATGCTAATTTGAAAGTTTGCAGATGAAATCCACTAACGCCTAGTTTGGTACGCGGGAATGGACTCAAATGAGAATGGAATGGAAGAATGAATGGAATGGAATTAATGTGAGAATGGAATAGTCATTCTCATTCTCACGTTTGGGTGTAATTTATAAAATAAAGTAGGAATGAACGTATTTTAAAATTGTATATTTTATTGATTCTCATTTAAGTGGGAATGCTCATTCCCTACCATTTTATTGGGAATGCTCATTCCCACATAAAGTGGGAATTGGTAAGAAGTGGGAATGGGCATTCCAACTTTAAAAAAGGGGGTGTGTTTGGTAGAAAGGAATGAGAAGTGAGAATGATCATTTCATTCCACATCATTCCTGCGTACCAAACGAGGCCTTACAGATTATGTGATTTGAGTACTTGCTCTAACAAATCAAATAAAAATAAATGGGGAAAAAGGTTGCAGATTTAGCAATTATGGAGAAGATATTGCGATCTCTTACAGCAAAATTAGTCATAACATGGTGGAATTCAAAGAATCAAAGGATTTGTTTAAGATGACAGTTGATGAGTTGGATGGGTACCCTACAAATTCACGAACAGTGCATGAATGGGAGGCCATCTGAGAGTCCTCTTGAGAAAGCTTTCCTAAGTCAAGCTTTCATCAAAATTAACAAAGAAGCGCAGGATAAAAGAGACCAGCGAGGTAAAAAATTTCATGGCAGAGAATGAGAATATGGTAACTATAACAAACGAGGACGCGAATACTACAATAGTCAACAATTTGACAGTTATAACAACAATCAAAGAGATGATAACAATCAGAGAAGCAATTATCAACCACATTTAAATTATCGAGGATGAGGATGAGGTCAAGGTTGAGGCTTTGGACGTGTAGAGGATAGTTTAATAAATCAAACGGTGAATGTCACATATGTCATAGAGATGGGCACTATACGAAGGAATGCAAGTACAAAGAGAATTCTCAATCCAGAGAAGAAGTTTGATTTGCACGAGAAAGAGATGGTGAAGACAACCACACTTTATTGATAGCCACGACAGTCGGTGAAGAATGAAACTACAAAACATGGACTCTTAACACTGGATACTCTAATCACATGTGTAGAAAGGAAGAGTTATTCCTAGATCTAGATAAGTCAATGTGGTCCAAAGTTAAGTTTGCCGATGACAACTAGTTATGGGCAAAAAGAGAGTTCTCATTAAGTTGATGAATGGAAACCATGAGTTTAGTTTTGATGTGTTCTATGTGCTGAATATGAAGAACAATTTACTCAATATTGGTGACTGAAGAAGCACCACTGACCAATGCTCCTTGTTCGTTGGAAAATTTGCAAGAAGAAAATAAAAGAATTGAATTTGATTTGTTCCTTCTAACTACTTAGAAAAAGAATGTTTACAAATCTCTCAATCTCTAACTGATTATAATTTGAATTTTTGATTACAAAAGAGAGAAGGATCGGCGAAGATCTTTCCCTTTATTTAGTTCTGAATTCTTCACGGTGGTGATGGAGTGCCTCCCTCGAATGTTCGCGTCGAGTTTGCTCTCCGTTGACGATCTGAACGTCTCACTTCGCTGGAATAATTAACTTGCGTGGCAAGTATGAAAAAAACTCTTAACGAGTTTATGAACTCAGGATGAGTTAGAACTATATGAAAAGAGTTATCTAAACCAAAAATCCGGTTAATATCCAAGTGAATTTGCTATTCCCGAAGGATGCCTCAAGATCTTTTTGTTGCCAAGAAGTTCTCTGTAGCCGATCTCCTGGTGATTTGATCTGAAAGCCAAACTTCTGAACCCCCTTTTCGGTTGAGTTTGATGAGTTTTTTATAGGAAGATAAGGGGTGTAACTAACCCCTTAATCTGCTCCTAAGTGGGCGAGATTCCCTAAGATCGTGGGAAAAACGGTTCTGAAACCGTTTAGCTCATGTTTGAATGATTCAAACCCTCAGGTCGGCATTCTGAGCTCTAACTCTGCGTCTTAAGTTTGAGACGCAGAGTTGGGCATCTGCTAAAAATTAAAAACGCAGGGGCTGCCTGTGTTTTGAAAATTAAACGCAGAGGTGAACTCTACGTTTAGAACTGGTTGTTGACTGGTAACCTCTTCTATTGGAACGTTTGCAAAGATCGTTGTTCTGTAGTCTTTGCTTTAGCTATTTGGGATGTGAAAATCATCAGATTGTAACTCTCACGGTTGATTGTGAAGGCTATTGAATCAGAGCTTTCATCAGTCATCGTGAAGGTCATTGAATTGTAACCTTTCTCGATCTACATGAAAATCCTCTAATTACAGCTTTCGTTTTATTAACGTGAAAGTCATCTAATTATAACTTTTATTGTCGAGATGTTGATTGAAGTTTGATAGGTATCAACTATCTGTTATGATTTTTAGAAAGACAACAGAACCCCCTCCAAATTTTTTAAAAGTTCGTGATTGACTGAGACGAATTTTCGGAATACTTTGGATCCTAAAGTTTGTTGAATGATTGTTGACTCCGTTTAATTCAAAGACATTACGAACCTGGTTATCGAAATGTTGCAATTCTGCTTCCTTAAACAAAATAAGATAACTTTTAAGCTTTGATGACAATGACCTTAGTCAAACAAGCTAAAGCTCAAGTTATCGTTGCATGGCTGATTGTTCACTTCGTCTGTTTCAGAGGCATTATGAACTTGGTAGTAGAAATTTGCTGTACAGGGCCTGTGTATGGATGACCTGCAATGAAATAGAATTTTTGGCAAACCCCCGGCTATCAACGGTATATCCGTTTCACATGTGACATTATACTAAAAGAATAAATTCTCTTAGATTTTATGCTATGATATCGAATTCATAGACTTTGATGAATATGTGAATCGCAGCTCAGACTTGATCACTATGATCTTTGATGACACTAATGGTTAGAACCTGTCTATACTCATCTAAGAGGCTGCATAGCTTCTTGTTTAGGCCAGCTTCTTCTTGGCTTTCATCACCTTGATGGCCATTGTTATCTTTTATTTATTTATTTGAAGCTGTGTCGCAACCATGGTCATCAAAATGTTCATTTTGTGGTGTTAACATGCACCAGTGGACTTTGTGCTTGAGCATTGAGACGCAGGGGTGAACTCTGGGTTCAGAAGTTCAACCAACTCTAACACGAACGCAGAGGTCATGTTTGGCGGGATTCTGGCCTAGAATCTCATCCTGATTTGATAGCTCATAGCTATTTATAAATAGACAGCCGGGGTCAAATCAAGAGTCATTCGACTCTTCTCCTTTCTTCTCTAAAATATTTCAATGAAAGATTTTTGTTTTAGACTCTGATGAACCCTATTCATCTTCTTCCTCAAGCGATATCAATGGAGCCCAAAAAGAAAACCATCTCCTGACCCATCAGGCCCGCTGTCACTGCGGCTCGAAGCTTGCTGCCGGCTTCGGCCGCCGGTGGCACTACGGCTTCGGTAGATGTGCCGTCGCTACAGTTCTCCTTTGTCAGTGGTAAGTGTGGCCTTTGTGGCTTGTAAAACTTGCTTCAACAAGTTCTGACATTTGAATAACAAGGAGACTCGTTTCAATGACATAACGTAGAGTTGGAACTCTGTCCTTTGGAATTCGAAGCGTGGGGGTTTCGACCTCTGCGCTCAAATTTTGTAACGCAGGGTTTGAACTCTGCCAACGCAGGGTTCAACCTTTGCGTTTGAATTTTCCAATGCATGGTTTGACCTCTGCGTTTGCATTTTCCAACGTAGGGTTTGACCTCTGCGTTTAAGTTTCCCAACGCAGGGTTTGGCCTCTTTGATTCTACTTTTGTACTGATTGATTGTTCTTTTCATTTGCAATGCGTTACACCAATGAGCCTCTCCCTTTCCGCCATCATTTTGGCCATAAAGGTGGTGTAGATCTAAATATGACCTTCAATCTGCACCAAGAGCTCCCTATTTTCCGTATTACTAACAGAGACCATGTTGAAACAATCACTTAGGCTTCTTCTGGGACCCTTCGGACGTTGGTCACAGATATTATATTTGAAAGTCTAAGCCGTAAACCGTTTGTTAAACCAGCATTCCTCTTCGGGGACTTTGTTGATTTCGAAGCGGGTGTTGCTTATGACGAGGATTATAAGTGGTTGAGGAAAGTTGGGGACCGTCACCTCTTCTTGCCCACTATGGAGAGGACGTACCTGATATCGTATTTTCAATGCACTTCCATTCCAAGGCGTATGGATTGGGACCTTATCAAGGAACAAGACGGAGTTGCCATTAGAACCTTAACTTTCCAGGGTGTTCATACAGTGGGTTACAACAGACAAGTGACAGCCTTAAGACCATGCTTATTTACTAAGGAATACCCAGTTGGTGAAGTAGCAAGCCCGACCAATACTTTTGTTAAGAGGTTCATGGCGGTGAAAGGGGAGTTTCTTGCCTAAGTATTCAATTCTCCTGGTTGGGTGCATTCTTCGGTAACGGGGTGGTGGACCCGAATGACCAAGTTTGTTTTGGAGGAGTTGGATACACCCCTTACCCAAGCTGACCTGAAGATTCTGGTGATGGCCACCAAATATGGGATCATCCAGAGCCACTATCACTTCTTCTCTATCTTGGAACGATACAACCCCGAGACTTGCATTTTCTTTACACCTGTAGGGGAGTTAGGTTTTGCTCTTCATGAGATGTATGACATCTCAGGTCTACCTTTTGGGATTTACCCTGCGAAGAATTTATTCTGGGATTAGCGAAACTTAAAATTTTGAGAAAAACCAGCCCTGAAGTTTATTCAACTCACTGGGAAGTCATGTACAACTTCCATATTTGTACCCAACAGACGGGAGCTCGGTGAGGTGGTGTAAAATAAGTATCTTGGGTGGAGTACTTGTTCCAGAATTTGACTAAGAAGGGATCTCTAGTGACCAGATTAACTGTGAGTACTCCGGACGAGATCCAGGCTTGTATTGATGCTGCCACCTCTCATTGTACAAATGAAGCCAAAGAGAACATTTTTCTTGCTTACACAAAGTTTGAAAGTTTCCATTATCAAGCTCAGATCCCTATTTTAGATATGGCACAATTGGCGAGATTTATGATGTTATGACTAAAGCGGTGCGTCATCCCCACTAGGCCTATTGATGCTCTTTTTGTGGAGGTGATTTACCCGACCGTTCTTTTGGTGCATGGAAAGCCACTGAACCTTCTTTTAGCCATAGTGTGCTGTTTATAGAATGGATTGTGGGAACTAGCCTTGGATTTTGTTCAGGTTACGGAGGTGGAGTCTAATGAGGGCAAGACTTTTAAAACCCCGAATCCCTAAGTACCAATGCCCTATACTTATTTGATGGCACGGTACATATCCCACTGTCCTTCACTAATGAGTGCAGCCTCTTCCCAAGATGACTCATTCATTCCCCCTGTGCAACGACTAGATTCAACAAAGTGGGAAGGGACTTACATGGTTAGGATCCGTCAAATTTTGTCGAGGGATACTAATTATCACATCTTTCGTTGCTTCCCCGATTTTGAATGTGGGGGTGTATGGAGCAATGTTCCAGGATGTGACAGGTCGTAACAGACTCACCCAGCTAAATGGGGGTGTTTTCTGTTAGCTTCTCTATATCAGGCTAGGCTACCTGATTTTCTAATAGGGTGGGAAATGTTTTATCATCAACCATATAGATTCACCCATAAATTTGGATATGACCAGCTATACGATGGGAATCCCCGACCTCTACTTGCGGTTGTGAGAAATCTATATGAGGGGGCCAGGGCCTGATACTATTCTGTGGCCGGTTGTACCAAGGTCATCTTCAAGCTCACCCATAAGACAGCTAATTCATACACCTTCATGGGTTTCTATAGCTGGTATTATGCTGCTTCTCAAAACTCTGACTATAATTGAAATACATCTTGTCTTAAGGATATCAGACGTATGTATGCTTCCAGAAAGGTGTCAAAGACGTCTCATCTAAGAGGAATTGACAAGTATTTATCCTTTGAAGATACTCTTGCTGAAGAGGGGCAGAGAGGTCAAATGGCTGAAGCCGTCCACGTAGGAAATCTCTGGATAGCTGATGTCCCTACAATGAGAGCTACTGGTAAAAGAGCTCTTATAGCAGATGAAGTTGGCCAATATGATAAACGAACCTGCCAAAAGTTGATGGTTGAGTCTTCTCCCATTAAAAGCCAATAGAAACCAAAATTAATGGCGGACGCTTTTAAGTCTGTAGAGGAGGAAGAACAACATGAGTCTTCAGTCGCAAGCCTTCAACACAGAACTGGACTTCGTCCAAGTATTCCAGCTCTGTCAAGTGAAGTCTCCTCTTACCATCCTTCTGAGGACAGGGAGGATGAATTAATGATTGCAGATGCGAAATCTACTCCGACAGTGGGCTCCCCCAAGGCTCCTATATCAGAACCAAGGGACCATGAAGAGAACCAAACTCCCCCTCCTTCCGTACTAATGCTACAGGTTGGAGATTTAAGGCCTAGTCCGCTAACAAGACTCATGACTAAACCGGCTACAATCACGAGTCTACCTGAGTCTTCAGCTGTGCATGATGACGAGGAAGAAGTAGATTATGAAGCCTCCTCGATCGGTGATGCAGTTGATGGCGATAGAGATGATGAAGTCACTGATGTTGATGACGTTATAGGTGGTGATGAGGAGGATGAAGAGCACGATTCTATGGATGACATCACTAATTTTGATGATGCACCCAAGATCGTGTCAGATAAGGCGTCTGCTCATATTCCTTTTTCTATCACCAGTAAGCCTGGTTTATTTCAAATTCCCCTGCACATTCCTTCTGTGTTCCGATCGTTTTTGAGTGTAGGTTCACCCACTCTCGAGACTGCCGTTGTGACTCCTCTCCCGGAGCAACAACTTGTGCAGGTGTCGACTCCTTTGCAAGAATAACCTTTGCCTAGCTTGTCGATGACAACTACTCCATCGATGATATTGATGAAGATCTCGCTTGCACCAACAGGGGCTATCAGTGTGCCGAGTCCATCTCAAGCGGGGCCCATGATGGCCTTGACATCAAGTCCTTCACACTTGGATGTGTCTTTTTCTTCTGCAACCTCTACACCCAGGTCACCTGGTAGCCTTCAGTTTGGTACAACCGTTTTAGAGACCATGGAGTCACCTTCAATCGTTATTTCAAGCCTAATAGATGCTCCTGACTTTCATGCTCATTGCTGTTATTTCAAGCCGAATGGCATCACTGTGTAGCAATACACCCCCATTGGTGTTCTGAACGCTATATGCTTTTCATGTTCAGGATACATCTTGATTTGATTGTATCCAGAGAATCCGTCTATGAAAGACATCCTTTCGTATCTGTAGGTATTGTCAATCATGACATCAGTGATGGGAAGAGGAAATTCGTCTTTTGGACAAGCCGCGTTAAGATCGCGAAAGTCGATGCATATCAAGACCTTACCATTCTTCTTAGGAACTGGGACAATGTTGGCTACCCAATCTTGGTGTTGTTCTTCTCTGACAAAACCCGAGTCTATAAGCTTTTTAACTTCTGACTCGATTGCTTTCATGATCTCTGGATGAAACCGACGTTGTTGTTGTTTGATGGGTTTTGCATCCGGGTCGATGTTGAGACGATGTGTGGCTACCTTTGGGTCAAGGCCAGGCATATCTTCATAACTCCAAGCGAAGACATCTATATACTCTCGGATGAGAGATATAAGGTCCTCTTTTTCGGATGATGATAGGCTTTCACTTATGAAGATAGGCTTAGGGTCAGATTCATCTCCCATGTTGACCTGGATCACTTTGTCTTTAGTAGGTGGTTTACGCTGTTCGAAGCGCATATCCCATAAGATGTTAAGATGTTTGATCCAGGGATCATTGATTGATTTGATTAACTCTTGGTCACCCCTACGTCTTCATCTGGATGACTAGTTGAAACCATGTTCACGGTCGAACTTTTAAAGAAGGGTCCGACACTGATATCGGATTCCTATGATGATGTTTCGGACGAATGATCCTGACACAGAAAGTTACCGGTTTCATTTTTTGAAAGGGAGGGAGTTGTGATATAGCCTACACCTCTTCCGGTTTTTTGATAATAATCCGGAGGTTTTGCTTCGGAGGTTAGAGACATCCGAATTGGTATTCGTCTTCCTTTCCCGAAGTTTAAACCTTGTTTTTCGTTAAAGTTGTATCCCATTCATTTCATCAGATGTATAGAATTGGATTCATGGTAATAGAATTGCGGAATTCCATTATCTTCTTCTGAACTTCCTCGTTTGAGTAGTTCAGGTTTAACTTCACCGAAATGGATTGGCTTCTGCTCTTTCTTTTTGGATGAGACTTTAAAGAAAGCCTTTTGAGCATCTTCTACTTCTTCATCTGAAGCAAAGGATGACTTAATCGGCAATGTTAGTGATGCATCGGCGCATAATGTGTGCCACGGGTCGGTACCTGCCTCAGTACCATTCTGTATTTGTTCAGCTTTAGAGGATCCATCAGACAAGTACGCCAAAATAAAATCTTCATTAATGCACTACTCGCCCTCACTCGGTACATTATTATTGTTCTCAACTGGACCCATTTTATTGAAGTTTAACTCCCATGGACAATCTCCTTCAGGGTCTGGCTCGACGTCGGCTTCATTACCGCTGTCAACATCTTCTTTCTCTTGTGATTCTGAGTAGAAGATCGAATCTGTGTGGAAGTTTTTCACTCCTCTGAAAGGGTATTTTTTCACAATCAGTGTTCGAACTTCTCCTTCATCATTGGCATACTTCATAACCTGATGTAGGGTGGACGGGACAATGCGGTTTATATGAATCCATGGTCGTCCCATAATAGATTGTAGGACGTGTCCGCATCTATGATGTAACAAGTCACTTCGGACTTGAGATCTCCGATCTGGCATCTGAGTTTGATCTTTCACAGGGGTCGAGTGTTGTTAGCATTGAACCCGAAGATGGTAGTCTGAGTGGTATTCAGTCGATGCATGGGAATCCCTAAGACCTGCATGACCCTGTAAGGCATGATGCTGAGTACTGAGCCTGTGTCAACCTGAACACGGCTGATTTCTGATGACCCGATGTACCCTGTGTAGTACAAAGGTCTGTCATGTTCGTGTTTCACTTGCATATCTTCCTGAGTGAATGATATGCACGGTAGACTTCTTGCTGCTTGTAGGTATTACCGGCAAGGTTGATCTTCAGAAGCTTCAGGGATTAGAGCGAATTGTGTAATAAAGCTCTCCGTATTCTTTAATGCTTCAATTAGAGCTTCCTTAGTGGTTTTGGATAACCTCAGGAGCTCATATAGGGTAATCCTAGCCGGTATGTTTGCCAATTGCTCTTTGACATTGAACTGAAAAGGAGCGCTTGATTCTCCAACTTCTTGATGAAGATTCTTATTGTACCGGGTTTCCTTCTGTTTCCCTTTGTCAATTGATTTCTTGGGAACAGAACCCCCAGTGTCTTGGTGTGGTTTCTCCGCTTCTTGGGCAAGCTGGTCATAGTCTTTCAAATAAGTCTTTCCTGACCGGGTGCCAGGATTACCTCTTGGATATGCTGCCAAGACGATTCTTTCTTCTTCTGAGTCGATGATAGGTTTGAGATGATCATCATTCTCATTAATAGAGGGGCTAATCATGTTGGATGACTTAGCCTTGCCTCCCTTCTTTTTGGACGTGGTTTTCATTGATCTTCAACTAGGTCAGGATAGACCCACATGATCTCCCCTTTTAGGGTAGTGAGGGGTACCAACCCCCTGTCCTTCTGACTGTGTAAGTCAGTGTTTTTCAGATGTATTTCCCCTTTGCAGATGGGAATGACACCATCTATAGTAGCCACAGCGGGGAAATCACCGAATTGGACCTCTATCAAGTTAGTGGATACAATCTTCTGCTCCGGCTTTAGGGTAAGCACGATAGCGTTCACCAGGTTTTGTAAGATGTTTTTGAAAACATAACATTTTCTGGTAGGATGTCCCAAGAACCTATGATAACGACAGTAATTGGGATCATCCACTTTTCCTGCTTCATCTGGTTTTCTGATCTCAGGGAGCTGCAATCTGTTGTTCTTCCAAAGTAGTTGGAACAGGGTATCCACATGTTCTTCTTTGAAAGAGTATTGCTTGGACGCTCTCGGTTGGCTCGGGGTTTTGCCCTGCTTAGCTAGTGATGTACGCGTGTTAGTGTCGGCAGCCAAAGTCTCATTTCCCTTAGATCACGGGGTATTGTGCTGGTTGCGTTGTTGTTGTGGCTTAGGTTGGGGAATTTCTTCAGCCTTGACATGAGCAACAATTTCTTCGGCTTGTTCTCCTTACAAAACCAATTATCTCCAGGAGCGACATTCTGTCACTCCCATTTGAGCGAGGAGCTGGGTCTGCAAGTTGTGCCTGCAAGTTTTAACTAAGGTTGATTGGGTCATACCTGACGGGCATTGCAATGCCAAACTACGGAATCTTTCCACATAAGTCTTGATGGACTCTCCTTTTCTTTGCTTGGTGGTGAGAAGAGTCGGGACCGAAACTTCCGTGTCGTCCTCGAAGAACCTGACTAAGAAAAACCTTATCAAATCTACCCATGTCTGAATAGATGCAGCAGGCAGTTTCATAAACCACTCGAAGGCAACTCCTTTAAGAGTACCGATGAACAACCGGGTCAGGATGGCGTCGTTTGCTATCACATCTCCAGTTTGTGACTTGAAGTAGTAGATGTGTTGGTTCGGTGACCCTGTACCATCGAAAGGTTGTAGTGTTAGAGCTTTAAACTTCAGCGAATAGGGAGCCGTATCCCATTCAGCAGGATAAGGCCATATTACTCCTTCCTCACGAAGCTCGCTTCTGTTGGGAATTGCGTTGAGGTGGGCTTCTAGCTCATCCACTTTAGAGGACTGGGGGTGTAGTTCTCTTTCTATCTCCTTCTCATTTTCAGAAGAAGATTCTATGTTTTAAGCTTCGCAATCCAAATGCTCAGGTGCTTTCTGCTTTCCCTTGGAGATTGTCTTTCGGGAAGACTCTCTTGTCTTTGGCCTTTTTACTTAAGGAGCTGGGCCAACATATCCTTCATTTGGAGAAGTGTCTCTTTTTGCGCTTGGAGCATGACGTGGTGTTCGTCAACTCTTTTGGCCAAGTCTTCGGGGTTTTCAGTCATATAAACGGAAACCTCTCGTGCCACAACGGAGCTTGAAAATTGAGATTTGGCAATTGCCAAATATTTATCATCTGAAGTGATGCGGCATAAACATGTATCAAAAAGGTTGCAAGTGCACAACCGTGTTAAGTTATAGTATAAAGATATCGATCCCACGAGGAAGGTGTTTTGTAGGAGAAAATATAAAATCGGTTCTTATGTTGTGTGCGTGACAAATAAGATTGATGAGTGAATGTGATTGTGAAGAGATTGAGAGATTGGAAATGGTGTGTAAATAGGTGCAAAGTGTAAGTGAGAGTGGATTTGAAAAAGAATGAGTATGATCAATAAGGTGAGAAGGAAAAATGAATAAACTCAAGAAACAAATAAAAAAAATCAAGAATGAAGAACGAAATTCTAGAATAAAAGAAAATGCAAGAAATTAAAGATGGTGGATTCAATTATAGATATGGGTAATCTAAAATTAAACCCACTTCTTAGAAAAAGGTGATTCCCTAGAGGGTTCTAGCCTAAAGGCGAATCAAACAAAATAAAAATAAACAAAAAGAAAAACTAAACCCAAGAGGGTTCTAGCCTCAAGGTGAATAGTATAAAAAAATTAAAATCTAACTACAAAATAAATTGCAAAATCTAATTACAAAATAAAATTGCAAAATCTAATTACAAAATAAAATTGCAAGAATTAAATGCAAGAAAATAAATCTACTCTATACGCATGAAATAAATCTAAGGCAAGAGGGTTCTAGCCTCTTGGCTATTTAACAAGAAAAATAAAATCTAATTATAAGCATAAAAATAAATCTAAACTAATAAGCAAAAAAAAAAGAAATAAAAGAGAAATGCAAACCTTCAAATAATTCTTTATCTTCATCTTCATCTTCATCATCCAATAAAGAGAAGAAGAGAAAAATTTAAAGTGGTAAAAATATTATTTTATTAATTGTAACAAAAAGTTACAAATTTAGAAGGCCTTCTCAATTAAGAGTAGCCCTCCTCTCCAAAAGGAGTTACAAAAATTTTCACACCTCTAACCCCTCACTCTCTACCCCTATTTATAGTAAACATCAATGAATATGAGCACTTGGATTGAAATCTTATCCAAAACCATAAAAAATCAGCCCTTAATTCGTAACTAACTGCCCAGGGCATCGATGCGGGCATCGATACAGGCATCGATGCGGGCATCGATGTCCCCATCGATGCGGGCATCGATGCCTGCCCTTCTCCTTTTGCTGTCCGCAGATTCTTCTTGTTGTTTGCTTTTGGGCTTTGGACATTGGGCTTTTCTTGGACTCTTGGGCTTGGGCTTTGATTTATTTCTTCATTAAATAGTTGATAGAATTCATTGGGCTTCATGGCTTCATTTCTTCATAAAATCACGGGCTTTTTGTTGAGAGGTGAGGGTTTTGAGATTTATTCTTCATTAACCTGCAATTAAAGATAAAAAATAATTATTAGTAGTATATTTATTCATATAAAATAGATAATGAGGGTATAAAATTGTAATAAAAAGTGATTATCATGAAGCGATCCCCTTGGCTAACTTTTAATAATTAACCGAGCGAAAGGCTCTTGTCCGGGTTCGAGTGTGGCGATATACCCCTTCAAACTTGTCACAAATTTCCCGAACAGTCGGGGAATGACTCCTTTGTGACTCATCAGTACCGAGATTTGAAGCCTTCCCTCTACCTATCACATTTATAGTGACTTCAGGGTATTCAGTTTCGGCTATCTTCTTTTTGTGATGATATCGTCGCTTGATAGGCCCGGTGACGTTTGTTAATCGGTTAAATACCGACTATCGAAGTTCAGGTGTACAGCAGTGGTATTCTGAAAGGACTGCTGATATAAGCTGCTCACATTAGCAAGAATGAGCTACTTACGGTGTTGGTCTTCCTCTCGACAACAATTCTCGTAAATCAGATATTTGAGAAGAACCTTTCACTGAGCACGGAGATGGAAGCAGGACCTCCTGCTCTTGAGTGGGTAAGCCTGATTCTTGATGAACATGGATTTTAAGCCCACGTTGACCTTTTCGAATTTGGTGGACCATGTCGCGTTCTTGAGAATAAACGCGAGGGTCGCGTTTGGGTTTGTAAAGATTAGGTCGGGGCTCGTGTTTAAATAACAAAACTGACCACTGAGGATCATATTCTACTTGAACGCATTCCTGAGATACGCGTTTACCTTTAGCAATGCCTTCCTGAGGGTTGCGTTTTGGAGGAGTAATGCGCCACTGAGGGTCGCGTTTCAGCTGTATCACGCGAGGCTCAAAATTGGGCTCATTACCACGAAGTGTGCATTCTGGAGTAGAAACGTCGTGTTGGGTAAGAGATCGGCTTTCTCAAAGATGTACCCGTCGTATGGATCTTCTCTGTCTTCGAGCGGTGTTCTTCTTGGCTTGTTTCAAAGCCTTTGTGGTAACGTCATTGGCGTTTATAGAGTTTGCCTCTTCTATAGATCGTTTGTAGCCCGTAGCACATCGTGTTGATGTAGACGTGGATCGTTCAACTTGTTGGACGAGTTCAGCAGAGGCTAAGCCCGCTCCTTCGAAGGAGGGATGGTTTGATGAATATCGGCCAAAGGAGAGGGCTTTCTTTAGCATTTCAGCCACAGTTTTGATTTCTTTGGAGATCTTACGGATGTTGTGCCTAGCCTTGGGGCTAAGCGATCCAGAGGAAATAGCTTCCTCGAACTTAGCTTGATCAAACTCTACAACGAGAGTTTCCACAATCGTTCCAGGGAGATGGATGTCAGATTGCGACACCACTTCGTCGTCAGAGAAGCTCATCCCCAGCAGAGTCGCCATCTTTTGTTTGTAAAAAATTTGTAGTAAAGACAATGAAAGAAATTTGATTTGTAATCTCTCGATTTTAATTACAATTTGAATTCTGATTACAAAAGAGAGGAGAATGATTTGGATTCTCTCCTTTATTTAATTCTGGGTTCTTCACGGTAGTGATGGAGTGCTTCCTTCGAATGGTCGCATCAAATTTGCTCTCCGTTGACGATCCGAATGTCTCAATTCACTGGAACAACTGACTTGTATGGTCAAACTGATCAAGAACTCTTAATGAGTTTTGTAACTTAGGACCAATAACAAACTCTGGTGGAAAAGACTTGTTTGAACCGAAATAATTCGGTTGAGAATCCGAGTTTCAAATATCTGGTAATCTTTGGTTGTTGAAGATTGTTGCCTCCAGATTTTCTCCTCTCCGAATCCGATCTCCAAATCCGATCCGCAACTCTGTTGAGTTTTCTGATATTTATAGGGGCATTAGGGGTGTAACTGCCCACATAATCCGCGCCTATATGAGGGTTTAGTCGTCCCATTAATCGGGTATAACGACCCACTTAAACCACTCCCCAGATCGTGGGCAAACAACGGTTTTCTCAAAACCGTATGGATCACGTTTGAATGAGTCAACGTCTTGACTTGCGTTTTGGGTATGGTCCTACGTCTAAATGCAGTATCTGAAGTCACGTTTGCAGCGATATAGAGTTGCGTTTGCAATGGATGTATAGCTGCGTTTATAGCGGATGTAGAGCTGTGTTTGTAGCGGATGTAGAGCTGCGTTTGTAGCGGATGTAGAGCTGCATTTACAGCGGATGTAGAGCTGCGTTTGCAGTGATATAGAGCTGCGTTTGTAGCGGATGTAGAGTTGCGTTTGCAGCAGATGTAGAGCTTCGTTTGTAGCGATATGGAGCTGCGGATGTAGTGATTGCGTTGACTTTGGAAATTACTTGTGCTTCAACTGCAAGGATGAATTCTGCATCTTGGTTTGAAGAAATCATTGCCTTGTAATCTCTTCTTGATCCATATGAGAATCCTCTGATTACAACCTTCCTTTGTCAACAAGAAAGTCGTCTGATTGTAACCTTCTTAGTCAAAACTGTCGGTCGAAGTCTGATAGGGATCAACTATCTATTGTAATTTTTAGACAGCCTATATCCCATAAATATCAATGGAACAACTGTCGGTATGTAATCTTTTGTTGCCTCTCGTCTGTGATCAGTATGAGTTGGACCTTCGATTTATAACGGCCCATTTCGACCTGATAAATAAAAGATGATGAAATCTAGTATATACCGTATTTCCAACGTAAGGAATAGGCAAGGAACCATATAAAGCTAACAATAAAAACTAAAGACTAGATAGTAGAGATTAAGCTAGATAGCTAGTAAATAAAGGTCAGGGAACAGATTAACAGAAGAAGAAGGGGAAAAAACCATCACCACTAAGCATGAGCGAAACCTACGAAAAATTATATCTTTTTATGAGAATTAACATAAAGATAATGCATCAGTCTTGATTCAACAACCAGCACAATACTATTCAAATTTTAGCTATTAGTGAAATTATTTGATATCCTATTCTCATTACAAAAAGAAAGCACCCAAATTCAAATTCCAGCAACCCAAAAGAGAAAACCCAAAGATGCCATTTTAGCCTTTTGAGTTTAAAAACTTCTTCAATCGTTTAATCTTTTACTCAAATTACAGAAAAGAAAAACACCCAAAGTCTATGGTGAGAAAAATAACGGAAACCCTAATTTTAGGGTTTAAGGTTGAAATCTCTATGAACTATTCGATCTTTTGCTCAAATTAGAGCAAACAAAAAGCGTCCAATTTATAATTCCCCAAACCCAAAAGAGAACTACAAATGAAAACCCCAATTTGAAGGAAAAGCAGTCATTTTGTTAGTCGATAAAGGAAAAAAACAATCTTTAGGAAAAGAAAAAGGAGGAGTTACCTAATTAATCAATCGATCAAACTAAACTCGGAAGCAAATTGAAATCATTAAAGAAAAAGAAAGGGAAATTGTACCGTACTTAAGCTCGAGAGAGAAGAAGAAACAAGCTAATGGAATCAAAATGAATCTAGCGGGAGATCTTTGGGAACAGTTTAACTGATATTAGTTCTTAAGGGGTAACATATCGTTTTAACCACGGTCATTATTAGTGGGTGAATCGAGATTTTCTTTTGTCAAAATGACAGTTATGAACCGTTAGTATGTTAGATTTGGGTGTGGAAACCAACCTCCAGCCAACGAAGAGCTCCGGCGAGCTCAAGGATGTTGCAAGCGTGCGTCGACGACGAACGCGACCCTCGTGGCGAACGCGACCCTCGTGGCGAAACGCGACCCTCGGTCTTTCGTGATGCCGACCTCCACTTCAGGAATCCCCACCTCCGCGTCCGAGCAGCCGCTGGCGACAGGCTGTCGCCAGCCTGTCCAAATCCCTCCTATAAAAACCCCCTTTGGCCCTAGGGTTTCGGTGCTGAAGCTTGCCCCCCACCTTTTTCGTTTCTCTCTCTGGCGGCGGCGGAAAACCCCCCAAAACGCAGCTGTGTTTCCCAATTTAAATCACAGCAGTGATTTCTATTTCATCTCCAGCT
>BQKN01066215.1:748901-760654 GCA_022839385.1 Asparagus kiusianus
TTTGTACATGAAAGTTATGTTTCAGTTTAGTTCATACATGTTAATATTAGTATTTTTCATGCTTGGGATTGATGGGGATGAGTTTAGATAAATTTTTGAGTGAATAACAACCTGTGCAGAGTTTCTGCAGTCCATCGGTCGACTGATCAGTCGACCGACGGGCTGAAATTTCAGTCATCAGTCGACTGATCAGTCGACTGGTGAGCTGAGGTTGTGCTGCCTGAGCTTTTCGGTCGACATATGAGTCGACTGATGTCGTCAGTCAACACATCAGTCGACTGATGAGATGTTTTACAGATTCTTGATCTATTTGAGTTGCTTTTCGGGGTCGTCTCGATGATCTGACACTAGTTTACAAATGTTATTAATTTATCTAAACATGTGAGTTGACTTTTGACACAAGCCAAGAAGAACGCCGCTCGAAGACGGAGAAGATCCATACGACGGGCACATCTGCGCGAAAGCCGAATGCTAACCCAACGCGAGGATCGCGTTCTTGAAGCTTTACCCGAGCATAGCGTTTCCACCAAAGAACGCGTGCTTCGTGGTAACGAGCCTAATTACGAGCCTCGGCTGATACAGCTGAAACGCGACCCTCAGTGGCGTGTTGTTCCTGCAAAACGCAGCCCTCAGAAAGGCGCTGCCGAAGATAAACACGCACCTCACGTACGCGTTAAAACGAAACATGACCCTCAAGAGCATGTTTCACCAACCAAATGCGATCCTCAGGGGCGCGTTCAACTAAAACATGACCCTCAGGGGTCTGTTTCATCAGTTAAACATACGCCCCGGCCTAATGTTGATAAAGCTAAACGTGACCCTCACGTTTTTTGTCAAAAACGCGACCCTCGTGTTTCTCTTCAAGAACGCGACCATCAAGAGGTCCGTCAAGTTCAAAATAGTCCACATGGGTTTAAAATCCACGTTCGACGAGAATCAATCTTACCCACCCAAGGGCAGGGATTTCCATCTCCGCCTCCACACCCAGGGAAAGCTTCCTCCCAAGTTCCTGATTTGCGGGAATTATTGTCAAGAGGAAAACCAGCGCAGCAAGCAGCTCACTCATGCCAATGTGAGAGGCTTATCTTGGCAGTCCTTTCAAAATGCCATTGTTACGCATCCATACCTCGGCAGTCCGTGTTCAATAGGTTGACGAACGTCGTTAGGCCTGCTAAACGACAACGTCGATACAAAAAGAAGACAGCCGAAACTGAATACCCCGAAGTCACTATAAATGTGATAGGTAGGGGAAAGGCTTCAAATCCCAGTTCTGAGGAATCACGAAGAAGTCATTCCCCGACTATTCGGGAACTTTGTGACGAGTTTGAGGGAGTGTACCGGCATACTCGGACTAGAACAGGAACCATTCGCTCAGTTAACTACCAAAGATTAGCCAAGGGGATCGTTTCTGATGACGAACATTCGACAATTACCTAATCTCAATCTTCAAGCTCTGTTGTGGCTCGTGAAGTTTCCGCTTACATGGCAGGAAATCCTGAAGACCTAGCTAAGAGAGTAGACGAACATCATGTCATGCTCCAAGCACAGCAAGAGACACTTCTGCAAATGAAGGATATGTTGGCCCAGCTCCTTGCCGAAAAAGGCCAAAGACCTGAATCTTCCCGAAGAACCACATCAAAGGGAAAGCAAAAAGCGACTGAACACTCGGATCGTAAAACTCACAACTTGGAATCCTCCTCGGAAAACGAGAAGGAGACAGAAAGAGAACTGCATCCTTAGTCTTCTAAAGTGGACGAACTGGAGGCTCGCCTCAATGCAATCGCCAACAGAAGCGAGCTCCGCGAAGAAGGGGTCGTGCGGCCTTATCCCGCTGAGTGGGACACAACCCCTTACCCACCGAAGTTTAAGGCACCTACCTTGCAAGCGTTCGATGGCACCGGATCACCAAATCAGCACATCTACTACTTCAAGTCACAGACGGGAGATGTGGTAGCGAACGACGCCATTCTGACCCGGCTATTTATCGGTACCCTCAAGGGTGTCACCTTTGAGTGATTTATGAAGCTGCCTGCTGGATCTATTCAGAAATGGGTAGATTTGGAAAGGCTATTCTTAGCCAGGTTCTTTGAGGATGATACGGAGGTCTCAGTCCTGACTCTTCTAGCCACTAAACAAAGGAAAGGAGAGTCCATCAAGGCATATGTTGAGAGATTTCGCAGCATGGCACTGCGATGCCCGTCAGGTATGACTCAATCAACTTTGGTTGAAACTTGCAAGCACAATTTGCAGACCCAACTCCTCGTTCAGATAGGGGTGGCAGAATGTCGCTCCTGGAGATAGCTGGTTTCGCAGGGAGAACAAGCTGAAGAAATAGTTGCTCGCGTTAAGGCTGAAGAAGTCGCACAACCCAAACCGTAGCAGCAACACAACCAGCACAATGCCCAGCGGTCTAAAGGAAAGAAGACTTTGGCGGTTGACGCCAACACGCGAGTACCACCTCCCGCTAAGCAAGGCAAGGCACTAAATCAGCAAAGAGCGCCCAAGCAGTATTCGTTCAAGGAAGAGCATGTGGACACCTTGTTCCAATTACTTCGGAAGAACAACAAACTGCAGCTTCTCGAAATCAGGAAACTGGATGAGGCAGGAAAAGTTGACGATCCTAACTATTACCGTTATCACAGGTTCCTGGGCCACCCTACCAGAAAATGTTATGTCTTCAAAGACATTTTACAAAACCTGGTAAATACAAACGTGCTCACCCTGAAGTCCGAGCAGAAGACCGTGTCCACCAACTTAATAGCGGTCCAATTTGGTGACTTCCCACCGGTAGCAACTGCAAATGGCGTCATTCCCGTCTATAAGGGAGAGATGCATATGAAAAACACTGACTTGTACAGTCAGAAAGACAGGGGGTTGATACCCCTCAATACCCTAAAGGGAGAGATCATGTGGGTCCACCCTGACCTGGTGGGAGACCAACAGTGGACGAACACCTCATCCAAGAAGAAAGGAGGAAAGGCTAAGTCTTCTAACATGATTAGCCCCTCTGTTACTAAGAATGACGACTACCTCAAACCTCTTACTGATTCAGAGGAAGAAAGGATTGCCCTAGCGGCATACCCAGGAGACAACCCTGGCATGCGGTCAGGAAAGGCTTACTTGAGAGACTACAACCAGAATGCTCAAGAAGCTGAAGAACGGCCCCAAGACGCTGGGGGTTCTGTACCAAAGAAGCCGGTAGATAAAGGAAAACAAAAAGAACTTCGGTTCAATAAAAATCTTCACCAGGAGCCCGGGGAATCGAGCACTCCCTTCTAATTTAATGTCATGGCGCAGCTAGCCAACATACCGGCCAGGATTACTCTATATGAGCTCCTAAGGTTGTCCAAAACAACCAAGGAAGCTCTAATTGAAGCATTAAAGAATACAGAGAGCTTCATTACACAAGTCGCTCCAATTACTGAAGCTTCTGAAGACCAACCTTGGCTGCAATGTCTACAAGCGGCGTGAAGTCTACCCTGCATATCCTTTACTCAGGAAGATATGTAGGTCAAGCACAAGCACGACAGACCACTATACTACACAGGGTATATCGGATCCTCCGAAATCAGTCGTATCCAAGTTGACCCAGGCTCAGCGCTCAACATCATGCCCTATAGGGTCATGCAGGTCTTAGGGATTCCCATGCATCGACTGAACACTACTCAAACTACCATCTTTGGGTTCAATGCAAACAGCACTCGATCCCTGGAGAAGATCAAACTCAGGTGTCAAATTGGAGACCTTAAGTCCGAAGTGACTTGTTACATCATAGATGCAGACACGTCCTACAATCTTTTGCTAGGACGACCATGGATACATGCAAACCTCATTGTCCCATCTACTCTACATCAGGTTATGAAATATGCTAATGATGAAGGAGAAGTTCGAACCCTAATTGCGGAGAAGTATCCCTTCAGAGGAGTGGAAAACTTTCACACCGATTCCGTCTTCTATCTGGAATCCTAAGAAAAAGAAGATGTGGACAGCAACAACGAAGCTGACATTGAACTGGATCCTAAAGAAGATTGTCCAAGGGAATTTCTCTTGATCTAGAATAGGTCTGCAAGGTAGACTGGCCTAGACATTGAACCGGATCCTAAAGAAGATGTGGACAGCGGCAACGAAGCTGACATGCCACCGCTGAAGAATCTCTAAGAACTCAGAGGTCTGCAAGGTAGACTGGCCTATATTCGGAGGTTCATATCTAATCTCTCAGGACGTTGCCAACCTTTTTCGAAGCTTATGAAGAAAGGCGTGTCCTTTGTTTGGGATGAAGAATGCCAAAAAGCATTTGAAGAGATTAAGAGATATCTCACCCAACCACCAGTACTCGTGGCCCCTATATCAGGAAAACCGTTCCTGTTATATGTAAGGGCTATGGATCATTCTCTAGGAGCGTTATTGGCCCAGAACGATGATCAAGGTCAAGAGCAAGCCATCTATTACCTAAACAGGACCATGATGGGAGCCGAGCATCGGTATAACCCGGTCGAAAAAGAATGTCTCGCTTTGGTATTCGCAGTTCAAAAGATGTGACATTACCTAGTTGGACAAACAATTCATGTCATCTCTAAGGTAAATCCCTTAAGAGTCCTGATGAAGAAACCATCGTCTCTAAATTGTCGACTTGCAAAATGGGCCATCCTCTTGTCGTAATATGATATGCAATTCATGCCCCAAAAAACGGTCAAGGGTCAAGCGTTGGCAGACTTCTTAGCCGATCACCCGGTGCCATAGACATCTAAGTTGTATGAAGAATCGCCCGACGAAGTCGCCGAAGCCTGCGTCACTCGAGAATCTACGCAAGTGTGGAGATTATTTTTCGACGGTGCATCTAGAGCAAATCCTCATGCAGCGATTACCACAGGAGTAGGAGTGGTGTTCGTTTCTCCGAATGGTCACGTAATCCCAAGAGGATTTTCCCTGATTGAACACTGCACTAACAACGTAGCCGAGTATAACGCTCTGCTACTAGGAATGTAATTTGCTGATGAGCTTAATATTCAACGTCTTGAAGGTTACAGTGATTCTCAGCTAATCGTGAATCAAGTCCAAGGAGAATACGAAGTACGTCATGAGGATTTGATCCCGTATTACTTAGCAGTGCTAAAGCAAGCCCAGAAGTTCGAAGGTTTCTTTATTGAATATATTCCACGAGCTCAGAATGCTTATGCAGATGCTTTAGCCTCATTTGCAACCTCATTAGCATTGCCTCCGGGGGCCAAAACTACGATTCCTGTTACGGGACATGAGTTATACTGTTCTAAGATTCCTGTAGAGGAAGGCTCGGACAAGACACCGACAGGAGAGGTCTGCACAACCTCGATAGAGCTTGAAGCTAGAGATTGGCGATTCCCGTACATCGACTATGCCATATATGGAATTTTGCCTGAAGACCCTAAGGAAGCGGCCGCTATCAAACGAAAGGCCCTCCGATTCTATTACGATGCAGTCTCTCAAATCCTGTATCGTAAATCACATGACGGAGTTTTGCTTCGATGTCTTTCTCGAAAAGAAGCAAAAGAGGCCCTCAAGGAAGCTCATGACGAAATGTGCGGAGCTCATCAGCCTAGAGCTAAGTTGGGAGATCGTCTCCGACGAATCGGTTATTATTGGCCAAAAATATTCTCAGACGCAGTTGATTACGCTAAACATTATCACGCGTGTCAGATTCATAGGGACTTTATCCACCAAGCGTCAAGTAACTTACACCCCACTTCCGCATCTTGGCCATTCGAAAGGTGGGGTATGGATATCGTAGGACCAATCTCTCCTCCGACTTCCAAAGAACACCGGTTCATTTTAGTCGTAACCGATTACTTCTCTAAATGGGCAGAGGCAATCCTGTTGAGAGAAGTCAAGACTTCGAATGTAATTAAGTTTATCAAACATCACGTCGTCTATCTCTTTGGAGTTCCGAGATGGATAGTTCACGACAACGGGATACAATTTGTTAGTTTTGGGTTTTAGAGATTTTGTGATAAATTCAGGATCCAAAGCGTTGCCTCTACGGCATATTATCCGCCGGCAAACGGTCTCGCAGAAGCCTTTAACAAGACCATTGTGAAACTCCTCAAAAAGTTTGTTTCTAAGAGCCGACATGATTAGGATGAAAGACTCGGCGAATATTTGTGGGCATATCGTACAACGGTGAGGACCTCTACAAGAGCTACACTGTTTTCTTTAGTATACGGCTGCGAAGCTGTGCTACCACTAGAGATCCAAATCCCTTCCCTAAGAGTCGCGATTACAACTGGACTAACAGAGGAAGAGAAACATCAGCAACGTCTGCAAGAACTTGAAGCCTTAGACGACAAACAACTTCAAGCTCAGCAACAGATTGAGTTGTATCAAGCTCGGATTTCCAAGGCCTACAACAAAAAAGTTAAAGAGCGGATTTTCAAGAAAGGCGACTTAGTTTTGGCCAACAGACGACCCATGGTAATGACACACAAAACCAAAGAGAAGTTCAATCCTAAATGGGAAGGGCCCTTCGTAATGGAATTAGTTTATTCGAATGGAGCTTATCGCTTTATCAATCAAAAAGGAGACAGGCTCATGATGCCAATTAACGGGAAGTTCCTTAAGAGATACTTTCCATAAATCATGTAGCCCACTTCTTTCTCTTGTAAATTCCAGCAGAGTCAAGTTGGGGGTTGTCGATGCGTAGTGTATTTTAGGATTAAATATTTTGCTTTTCTGTTTTGCATGTCGCCATGTTAACATTACACCTCTGACGATTGAAATTTTTTGGAATTATTCTAAGTAGTAATAAAGAGAGTTTCGATTTTACACTACACTTACAATATTCGCATTACTTTTCGTTGTCTTGAAATATAATTCGACAAAAGAGATGATGAAAAGCAAAAAATGATATCGTTTTCATTCAACATTGTTAACTTGAGTACAAAGTGACGATGAGCACAATAAAAATGATACAAAATCCCTTAGCAAAAAAAAAAGAGAGGTACAAAACCTAAACATCGAGCTTCCTCAACTTAAGAGATTTCAGCCTGGACTTGAAGGTAGAGAGTTTCTTCTCATGAGCCATCCTGACTTGTTCCTTAATCTCTCTCCTGAGTTTAGCCTCAATGGGAGCAGCAGCAACAATATCTCTACGAATCCTCTCATCCGCATGGAGCGTACGGCAAAAATCAGTATAGATGTGATCGATTTGAAGCTCAAACCCTCTTCTAGTGTCCTCATATTGAGCTAACTGGGCTTTCTTCCGGTCCAACTCAGTTTCCAATCGGGCAATAGCTTCTTTAGTGGCACGAATCTTAGAAACAACACTCTTGATATCAGTATATGCTTGAGTGTGCTGCTTCCGTAAGGAGGATATGCGACCCTTTTTATCAGACAAGTCCTTGCGAAGGATCTCTCAATGATACAGCTTTGAGATTGTGGCCAAGGAAAGAGCCGACTCCACTTCAGAGTCTAGATTGGTGTGCTGCAGCTCCCTAAAAGCTGCCAACTCTGCCTTCAAGAGAGTGATCCCCCCTGACAATGCTCAGTCTATGACGCATCCCCTCTATCCTTGATTTGGTCCAAACACTTGGTCAGGACAGGTTCACAATCTTCAAAAGAAGCACCTCTAACACTGACAATATTAACAGTCATCTGTATCCAATGTTCCAGTTCCTCAATTAATTTCTTCAGAGCTCTCGAGCGTGGAGGAGGAATGGTTGGATAGATCGGACCTGTATGTTCATCCTGAACAGGTAATGGAGCAACTTCGGAAGAAGGGCCCCCATATGTACTTTCGTCTCGGGAAAGAGAAGGAGAAGTAGATTCAGAACCCTCAACCGGCAGTGCCTCCTCGGCATCAGTTTCCTCAGGAATAGGAGAGATCGATCGAAGCATCTCGTCCTCCCTACCAGTCAAACGCGCAACAGGCGCAGACTACATCACGTCCCCTATTAACTTGGCCCTCTTTGAATTTTTGGCCATGATAGGTATTCATTTATGAATTCTTCTGTCATATTCACCCTCCTCAGCAGCAGAAAGTGCCTTCTTACCTGATCGCGAAGAACGAAGTTCAGGATCAAACGCTTCTGCAGGAATCTCTTCAACCACCTTTTCCTCGGGAGAATCAGCAATTGGTGTTCCCTCTTCAGTCCCTATAGGAACCTCTACTCAGAAGGTTCTATGGTGGGCGAATCCCTAGGGGCTTCAACGGCTCCGGTCGCTTCCTGTTCACAGGATAGATATTCTTCTAACCCCGGCAGACGAGTCCTTGTAGAACCGCTCCTCGAACGATACAATTCCCAAATCTCATGTATACAGGAAGTGTAAATATCATATCCAGGGATTTGAGAAACCTCATCAAACCAGTTGCGAAAATCTACGACGGCAGAACAGCCGGGCGGTGAATTGGGTAAGTGAAGTGCGCATGAGTTCCTCCAGCAGAGAAGAAATATCATGCGCGGGCCCCCTTATATAAATTCCCAACTTGAGCCAACGCCGAGTTAGGGTTGCTAACATAAAGTTGGTCATATCCAAACTGTCTGGCGAATTTGGAAGGCATATAAGGTTCAATGATGCACTTCTCTCTCAAACGATACACCAGATAGCCCAGCCTGATCATGAGAAGCCATCTAAAAGTGCCTTCTTCTAAAGCGGATGAACCTTCAAAAAGCATGTCCATGAAGCGGGTATTCTCTTCATCAGCTCCATCAAAATTGGGAGCGCAGCAGAAAATTCTGTAATTGTCTCCCCGAGACAAAACCTGTCGAGCCCTTACTATGTAAGCACAAGTCCACGTGGATGACTCCAATCTCTGTAGGAAGGGAACATAAGCATCAGCACCCTCAGATACTCCCATCATCAAGGAGGGGCAATGTAGCACAAACCAGGCCACCAAATACGTATACGGCACTGGTGTACGTGGCTGAGGAGTTTTCCCGGCTTTCTTCCTAGTAGCCTTAATTCCCGAGGCGCCGAGAAGCTCGGAGGTCAACATCCTTAGGCCGTTTTGTATGCAGCCGACCATAGCAGTGAGGAGGCTCACAGGTCTCCCATGCGCCAACAAAATAGTTAGGTATACAACCTCAGCTAATATCGCCTCTACTGGCTTCGACGGTACCACACACCGCTTTAACCAAATCATGAAGAAGCCAGCAAGAAGAGCCGTGTCAGAAATAGGTACCATGGCTTGGTAATGAAAGCTTTCAAATTCGACACCAGCCTCAAAATCATCCTCTGCATGCTCTGTCTTATATGTAGCATTGGAAGCCTTAATTCGAGCTTTGGCATCTTTAGGAGAAATGGCTGCAATGCGAGATACGGCTACATCTTTCCAGTTTAAGCTCTGGAATAGGTACTCCGCCCACGTGGTATGCATAATGCCCCCTCCACGCATCCCAAAGACTTGAGCGCATATATGGAAGTGGCACATCAACTCCCAGAAAGTAGCATAAACCTCTGGATGTACCGTCATCAACAGGGAGAGCTCCTCGGTGGTAGGAATGAATTCCTCGTAGGGCATTCTACCAAACGGTAACCCCGACAATGTTTGCATCTCATGGAGAGCAAAACCTAACTCCCCTATAGGTGTGAAGAATGTACAGCTGTCCGGGTTGTATTTCTCCAACATAGCGAAGAAATTATGATAACTTTGTACAACTCCCCGTCGAGTGGCCAACACGGGAACTGTGAGACCCAATTGAGTGAGCGGTTCCTTAAGCTCCTCAAGAATGAAGTCAACCATATGGGTCCACCAACCTCCTTCCCCAGAACAAACCCATCCTGGAGATCTGAACATCTGAGTAGAGAATTCACCCTGAACTGCGATGAATTAGCGAATGAAGATATTCGCTAGACGTAGCACCCCTGGAACGAGATCCTTCTTCTCAAATAAGCCAGGTCTCAACCCCTTGAGTTGTCCACCGATTTGTGTGCGAGCTTGTCGACCAAATCCAAACGACACATTCTCCCTCTCCTTGACTATGTCAAAAGTCAAACCCCGGCGACAGCTCACATTCAAGAAGTAGGAGAGCGGATACACCCTCTTCATGTTCGGGAGAAAGAGGAAGCGATTATCAACTCTCCGCAACAGCTTCGAATCTTCTGCACGTATGAGGTGGTCGTCAATTGGTATACGATCTCCAAATACAAACGTTGGTTTGGGAAACTGAGCACGACCAATAGGAGTCTCCATGTCTAAGTCAGTGATCAGAATCCTGAGAGTAGAACATCAGGGGAATTTAATCATGTCCGTTCTCTTCGAGTCGGAGAAAGTACACAGTGGAATTCTGCTCTGAAGACTGAAGATTTCATTCGCGTCAGGACCGCCAATATATCCAAAATGATGCTCTTGTGAAAGCGGCACGTTTGGAAGAAGCACTGCACAATCAAAAGCAGAGGTTAGCAGCTGAAAACAAGCTATTAACATAAATACAGAATCTGAAACGCAAATGGCCAGCCTCGTGTCCGAAATCTCAAACGCGAGAGTCAAGCCTCGCGTCAAAAATCTTAGACGCGGAGGTCGAGCCCCGTGTCAGAAACCCCCAACGCGAGAGTCGAACCTCGTGTTGAAAAAACTCAAACGCGAGAGTCGAGACCCACAAGGAATCCCAACTTTGCGTTTTCATTAAACAACAAAACGAGTCATCTTCCTCGTTATCAAGAACCCATCTAGGGTTTTCAGAGAACTTGCCAAGGCAAGTCATTTCGGTCAACACTTACCACGGTAGGGAGGCCCCTGTGACGGTAGCAGTGACGGCGATGTTCCCGCAAGAACAAGAACACCGCCGGCACCCTCAGCCGACGGCGTTTCGGAAGTCGCTCCGGTGACTTTCTTGGAACTAAAACCCATTCTTCGCGGCGCCATCGATGCAATCGGTCGGAGAAAGCGTCGTTGATCAAGGGAGACAGAGTTCGTCGGGGATCTTGCCAAAATCAAACGAGAGTTCTCATTCTTAGAAATAGCCGAAAATGAAAAGAGTCAAATGACTCTTGATGTGACCACTCAGGTCTATTTATAACAGCTGTCAAGCTGTTAAGATAGCACGGGATTCTAGGAGAGAATCCCAACTATTTTCAAAATGCGAAGTTCACAACCGCGTTCAAATTCCTAAGCACAAGGTTCAAGCCTGCGTTACGAAGGCCTGTAACCTCGCGTTTCAAATCTCAGACGCGAAGGTCACCTTAGCGTTGTAATTCTTCCAAACAAAGAATCTACACTTGTGTCTTCGAACACGACACTTATTCCTCAAAGTCATGAGTCCTCTTAACGGAGTGTTAATCAAAACCTCTGTATCTCCTCAGCAGAATCTAAATTCTCATCGGGTTAATACTGCACCCCAAACGATCGTCATCACCACAGAGTTTAAGTTTAGCTGGCATCAATACCAGTACGGCTATAACTCCTCTGTCAGGATTCAATTATCGATTCTCATTAATAGAACGATAAGCCTCCAAAGTCACTCAGATTATTGTCAATGTATTAGGTCTCCTCAGCAGAGTAATAAATAGCCAGTTTATCGATTCCTTTCAGTGGGGTAATAAAATTCCCTAAAATCTTGTTCAAATCACAAGTATCACAATTCATCGCTCTGATGACAAAATACTCAGCAATTCTCCCCAACGAGACACAAAAATATTTTTCCCCACAAATGTCATATTAAAATTACACCTCTGACAAAAATTAACTTATCGACTCTCCCTAATAGAGCGATAAGTCCTCAAAATTATCCTGATCGTAATCTCTCTCCTGTCACGTTAAAATTACACCTCTGACAAAAATCAGC